>JAQZBX010110801.1:0-10342 GCA_029593785.1 Cabassous unicinctus
GTAGATATGAATCATACTCTTTAAACTGTTTTTTCCCCTCTGGAAGATGATTTTAATGTCTCTTGTCTTCCTACTTGCATCGTCCTCTGTGCACTTTATTAATATTTTAGAGGAGGGCCTGAGCTAGATATTAGAATTGCTTAGAATTGGGTTTACTTTATTTTATTTTTATTTTGTCACCCACCTGTACCTCTTGTTTTTACTTGGGGGGGAAAAAAAGGTTTTAGTATTTGTTTTTAATGTGCTGAGAGATAGCAGAGAGAAAAGCAACCTGAAAAGCAATGAATTATTACCATGGTGGCACTTATCTTCATAAATTACCCCTTCAGGCCCCTTAATCGTTTTGGTTATTGTTCAGCTCCCTGTGACCTGTCAACATTCTCCCCGACAGAAAAGTGATGGCTGTATTCCAGGGCCTGGCTGCCTGCTCTCTCCAGGGAGTGGCCCCGGCTCGGGCTCCCCCGAGACACAGCCCTATGCTGCCTGCGCTGAGGCTGCTGCCGCCTTCCATCCGAGGGCCTGTTTGCTTTGTCCACTGCCACCGTGCTGGTCTCTTGACTCTGTGAAAATGTCTCCCTCCCACAGAACATCTGTTTGGATGAACCTCTCTGCCACCTTCTCCATGTTCTAAGTAGCAATAAAGTTGGATATTTCCTGTGCCAAAGCCTTCCTTAGGTTCAGAAAGCCCTTTACCATGTTTTTTTCTGCCTTTACTGGTGTTTTTTCTACCCTCCCCAGGTCATTGACATGTGTGTGGAACAGGGTCAGAAGCAACAAAGGAAATGAAGGAAAACAGTGCGATTAGCGTGGGACAGATTTTGGGGGGAGATTGCAGCCTTTCCATTGAGGAGACTGGGAATGCTCCTGATCCCATGAAATTAATTTCCAATAAGTTCTCCCTCCTCTTCTTGCTTCCTGTAATAAGTTGGGGGTTGCCTGCACATGGAAGAGCTCATTAAACATACATTGAGGGGAGGGAGAGGGAAGGCTAGTTGTAACATGGGGCATTTTTGGGACATTGGAATTGTCAAGCATAGATAAGGTGCTTAGCACTGTTCCAAGCGCTGTGGAATATGGGAGAGTTAAAGAAAATCAGATTTTCTTAAAGTACTTTTGCATGTGGAATGGCATCCAGGCTTTAGTAACTAAAGCTATTAACTTCTGGGAATTACTGTATACAGGGTCATCTTTTCTCAGACTGTGAATAGCCACTTTCAACAGCACTTGTTTATTTATTTGCCATTCAGTCCCTCCTGTGTCCTGGTGCTATTTTCTTGGGTACAAATACATGTGAGTTTTATTTCTTGTTCTCAAGGAGGATGTGCCCTAGTAGGGAAATAAACCACCAGTCTGTGATGAGGGATTGCAGAGGTTTGCACATTGCCGTAGTAGCCAAGTGGATGGAGCAGCTCTGTGGGAGGATATGCGAAGGGGGAGTTGGCCTGGAAGGTGGCATCACTATGGAGAAGTCTGAGCAGATATTTCAAGAATAAGCAGGAGTTCACCAAGCAGACGGGGCTGGGGGTGGCATTCTAGGCATGGGGACGGCAAATGCAGTGACACAGATGTATGGAAAAGCATGGCATGCTTTACTCGCACGTGGGGGAGTGACAGAATCTCCCGTTGCAAGAATTAAAGTAGATGAGCTGTGAAAAGAAATGCTTGCTGGAAATGTTTCTGGATTTTTATCTTACTACCTAAGTTATTAAACTTCTGAACTTAATAAAAAAGTGCAAAAGGACTACCTGCACACCCTTAATAAGAAGGTCCCTTTGGTTGAGGTGCTTACAGTTTTGTGGAGATGTGCTCACACTAGAAACCAAATTACAGATAGAATTTGATTAAAATGCCCAGTAGCACTATCAGAGCTCCTTTTAAATTTCCTGTGATGGTTTGAAGGCAGCAGAGCCCTGAGGCTCCTTCTAGAAACTTAGTGAACACAGTTGAAAATTAAGCCAAGGATTTGCAGAGCAAGGGCATCAGTATTTGCCTTTGCAAACCAAATCCTCTCCTCTTGGTGAAGTTGCCTTTGAGCTCCTTGACTCATAAGTAGGTCTCGGCTCACATCTGCAAGCAGTGCTGGGGCTGTGGGAAGAAGCTGGGTAAAATGAAATTTATGGTGAAGCGTGCAGGGACCAAGACAGATCTCAGGCTAATTCAGATGAAGCAGGTACGAGGGTGTATCACTAGCCAAATTATTTGTAGTCAAGGTGACTGAGGTACCCATAGAGCCTGTTAAAAGTATTTTTGGTTAAAAATCAGCTGTGGTCAAACACCCAGGGATTCTTCAGGGAGATAAACATTGTCAGTGAAACTGGGCTGTTGGGGATGGCGGTGGTGGGGCGGGGAGCCCGACAGCCTCAGCCCTTCTCCCCGATCTCTAAGAAAGTAAAGCTCTTCTCTTTCTTCAGTACAGCTTCAGCTCAGGGCTGGCTGGACCCTCCATTAAATGCCCCTCTCGGCTGTTGCAGACCTCCCCTTCCCCCTGCTGGGTCACCCAGTGGCTGGTACTGAGATGTATGGTGGGGAGGCAGCTCTGGAAGTCAGGGAAGCAGCAGCATTGGGAAGTCAGGAGATGTTCAGAAACCAGGCTCTGCTCTGCCAGCAGCTCCCTGACTTCCAGCCAATATGCTTACTCCTGTCATATGGTTGTCATATGGGTTCCTATTGATCTGAACCCACCTCCCTGCCCAACCTTCCCTTGGTAAGCCTCGCTGGTTGACACAGGACGCTAAGTTCCAGGGCCACCATTCCAATAGAGGGTTCCAAGTCTCCATATATGAACCCCAAACATAGTCTCGGATCTTTGCAGTCAGCAGTTGGAGTAATGCCTCGTATTGTTTTGTTGTTTCCTAAAAGGTCACGTCCCATATGGCTTATTCTGTCCTTGCTGGTGGGGCTCTGGCTAGCCAAGCAAATGCAACAGGTCAGCCTGTCCACATTGGGTGAAGGGGCCGGCCTTCTGGCACAGACTGGGGCTGGCAGGGGCTTTGAGGGAGGCTGGCCTGAGCCACGGACGGTGGCACCAGCAGTGCTATTTGTTCTTCAGCCCCTGGCAAAGCCTGAGCAGACTGAATTCCATTCATCTGGACACAGATGCTTCCTCTTGAGCCTGCCTGCCCAGGCAGCTCTCCACCTCGGAGCAGCACAGACTGGGAAACAGGAGGGCTTGTCCCTGGGAGTCCTTTCTCCTCTCTGTTCTCCTGGTCACTCCCATTATGTCTCTTTCTCCAAATCCAGTTACCCTCCCATGAATGAGCATGGGTTCTTCAAGTGAAGCACACTTGTCAAATAAACAAATGGTTTGACGGTAAATATTTGCACATTTTTGGACACCTGATTTCCTTTCATTTCCATAGTTTCCAACAGAACTGCAATTTGGATGCTCATTCCTTGGTTGGGACAGATGTGGGACATCTGACCAGCAGGCAGGTGGAATTGATGCAGTGTGTGTCCAACCTTGAAAGACAGCACTCAGCTAGGACTGGCAGCTGTTAACAGGAGCTAGAGTCCAGTTTCATCTCTCTTGCCTCTCTTCATTTTGAAGCATTCTGGAGCATTCCACCAGCTGTTGCAAGGAGCACCTGTGTTGTTGCTGTCATTGAGATTCTGGGGCGAATCATTTGGTGTTTTCCATGGGACCACTGTGCCCACAGACCCTGCAGGAGCCATTTGGGAGCACACACACTGTGATAGGATTAGAGGCTGTTTTTCAGTCCCAAAGAGAAAGTTTAGTTGCATTCTGAGTTCTTTAGATAAGAGTATTGAAAGGCATAGCCAAAGTTGTCAAAATACTAACCACAGAAATAGTTTCAGATATGCAGGCAAGGAGCTAGCTGGGTTCCTCTTTTCAGGCTTGTGTAGGGGATCTAGAGTAAAAAACGTCCTGGAGAAGAGTGAAACCAACAGGGAGGTTCACTAAACGAGAAGAGGGAGAGAAAGATGTCAGCTACACGAGCCTTCTAGAAATAGAAGGCTTAGCAGGTATTAAGCTCTCCAAAATTAGGGCAAGGGAGAATGGCACGCTGCCTTCAAAAGGTAGAAACTTAATATTTGCTGCTTTGATTTTTTTTAAACTGTATTTTCAAAAAGTTTTAGATTACAGAAAAGTTACATTGAAAATATAGGGAATTCCCATATACCCTATCCCCTCCCTCTCTCCCATTTCTCCTGTTAATAACATCTTACATTATTGTGGTACATTTGTTACAATTGATGAACAAATACTGAAGCATTGCTACTAACCATGGTCTATAGTTTACATTATGGTTTACACTTTGCACCATACAATTTTATAGGTTTTGACAAAATGTATAATGGCCTGTATCTGTCATTGCAATATCATGTAGAACAATTCCAGTGCTGCTTTGATTTTTTGTGTATTTGAAGCTTGTGAGAGGGACATACTGAAAGAGATGAAAGACAATAATAAAACCCTCAAGAACTCATCTGTCCAGGGCAGGTTTTGTCCACCTCTGGGTGTTTCAGGGGCTCCTTTGCTCTTAGCTCCCACCTGAGTCCATCAGAACGTGCCCTGCTGCCCTCCCTGGGACCAGCAGGAGCAGCTTTGATGTTAGTAACTTGTTCAGGAGGGAGGTGCAGCTGAAAGGCGGTGTTTGTGGAGGTAAATGCGGGTGCGGTCAGGAAATGTTCACCTCTCCCAGTAGGCACCAGGCCAAAGTCAGCCGACCTGCAGATTCCGGTGCTGGCTCTCCACCTGCCCAAGGCCATTTCAGTTTACCTAGCCCTGCCACCCAAGCAGGATGCTGCAGGCAGGGCACACGCTGCAGATGGGAGTAGTGTCCCTCAGTGCATGCCACTTTGAGTGAGACCCAGCTCAAGCTTTCATCAGCTTGCAGCCGCTGACCTAGAGAGGAATTTGTTCCATCACTGAGGCCCCAGTACCAACACACTCTTCTCCCCCCATCCTGTCAGGCGTCCCGGTTCTCTCTCTCCTTTACTGGTAATTGGCTTTGTGTTCCCTGGCTGAAGCAGAGTCTGAGGTTAAAGTGATCTCCTCTCTCTCCCACATGTCTGCTGCTCTGGTTGGCTCTTCTTTCAGTCCCCCTGGAAAAACAAATACTGTTGATAGGGTAAGCAATTGAGAGCGTGGGGAAAGTGACCACCAGACTGGGAGTGGCATGGACAACCATTTCCTGGAAACTCAAATCAACAGTGAACCAGAGCCTGCCCTGACCATATAAAAGATATTTTGCCTCAGCTCAGTCATATCCTTGTCTATAAGAAAAGAACAGCCAAGGGGCACCAACGCTAACTGGATGCAACAGAATAAGAGCTCTGCTGAGATTTCAATGGAATGAATGGAGTTTAGACTGTGAGAAACTCTAAGTTGCATTCTTAAGATCAGGGTATTAAAAGGCACGGCCAAGGTTAGGTTTCAGGTGCACAGGCAGTGAGCTGGAAGCCTCTTTCCAGATTTGGGTGGCAGTAGAGGTGAGTTGGGGAGAGGGATGTCCTAAGTGTAAAAGGCCTCGGAGAAAAGGGGCTGTGAGTTGGAGTAGAAGTCTTGACTCTGGGTCCTTTGTCAGTTAAAAATTAACAAAACCCTGCAGCCTAGATGTTTGATTAGAAAGCATGCCAGATAAGTTTGCTGTGTGGCATATCAAGACGGGGACAAGGTGAAAATGGTTTTAATAAACTGGAGCATTGCTCAGATTGAAGTTCAGTGGGGAAAATGTAAAGTTCTACCACCAGTTATGAAGAGCTTGAATAGCTACACAAGTAACAGAAAAAGATCTGGGACTGAGGATGAGGCCAACATCCATCAGCAGTGGAGAGCTGTGATTGGATTGCTCTGTTCAGGCCTGCAAATAAGAGTTTAGGGGTTGTGAGGCAGTGCCTTCCCTTATAACTACCGTTGGTCAAATCCTTTCTAGAATACTCTCTAACCCCAAATCTTCAAGTCTTGGAGACTGTCCCACAGATAATTAAAGGACTTTGAGAACCAAATTGGTAGAGAATAACTTAGGATTAATAACTGTGTTTCAGTACATTAAAAAAACTCTGATGCAGAAGATTGGTGCCAGCTCTTCTTAATCTTCTTTGAGGATAGAATTTTAGCAGCATTTGGTCAGACACAAGGAAAACTTTCCTGATAATGAAAGTTCTTAAATGGTAGGATGGATGAGTCATTCATGGAAGGCTTTGGATTTTTGATAAGATTTTCAAAGTAGGCTAAGGTTTCATCTCTTTAGCATAGATTAGGATCACCCCCATGGTTCTGTGTGATGGCTGAGTGGTGGAATTGATGACCATTGCAGAGATGCCATTCCAACCCAGAGATTCTCCCGGCCCCTACCTGCAGCCAGCCACCTGCGTTTATATCCCGAGGCACTCCAAATCCCCAGGGACGGTGCCAGCTCCCTAGACCCGTCTGTGGCCCAGCTTCTCTTTTCCAGGCCACGGGCTCACAGGGACTGTGCAGATGCACTGATCTAATTAGAGTGCTTCTTTGTTCTCCTCTCCCTTGCAGTATGAGTTTAAAGCCAAGAACATCAAGAAGAAGAAAGTGAGCATTATGGTTTCAGTGGATGGAGTGAAAGTGATTTTGAAGAAGAAGAAAAAGGTAAGTGCTCTGAACTGGAGACTGTGGTGAAGAGGGGAGGTAGGTGGGGATTCCTTTTCCTTCTAGGCCACTCTCTGCACAGAATCCTTCCTATAACTTGCAAGGTCGCCCTCTTTAATCAGCAATAGTGTTGAGAGGGCTGGAGCTGGAGCAAAGATTGAGGCAGGGCCCACCGGTGACAGAGGTCACCTCCTGTCACATTTACATTTTAACCTCCTTTCCCATTTTTTATTCCTTTACCTTTGAGCCTTGATCTTGAGAATACTTCCAATTTACGTGATAAAAATCAAGTAACACTTCATTGTAAGTTAGGCAGTCAATGAGAGCAGGCTCCTCCAGCACTGTCCCCTTCTGCACAGGGGCAATCAGAATCCACGAAGGGGCATCTAGCCCCGCTTTGTGCCCTCGTGTCCTCCTGTTACAGTAGCTGCTGCCTCAGCCTGTGTTTAAATAATCCCTCAAAACCCAGCCCCTGCTGCTGTTCCGTGGGAGGAAGGGGAAGGAGGTATTGAGCCTCACAATGGGGCGTTCCCTTAAGTGAGCATCTGTTGTTTAAACACCTGCATGTTTTGTGTTAGTTGTGAGTATGTGTTTGGGAGAATGATGTTAACACCTTAGAAAGGCTAGAGTTGCTTAATGGTGGTGTGTGGGGGGTGGGTAGAGAGGGAGAGGTCTTTGTTTCAAAAAAGAAATGGAAGAGAGCTTAGTTGATGGAGGATATGTGAGGAAATTCTCTCCCGCCCTTCTTTTTCTTTAACCACCTGATACCTGTTTTATGATGTGTTCATTTTATGTTTGTTAATGGTAGCGCCATAGCATAGTACTATATAGACATCTTGAGCCATTTGGTTACAAACCTAAGTTGCTTTTAATTCAAATGGAAATCAAGGCAAATGCTGGGGGGAAGAGTGTGGAGGCTATGGAAGGCAAACACCAAGTAGATAGTAGTGGGCAGCACAAACTTGGAGAATCATATGGTTGAGAGGGATCTTAAAGCGTAGTTGTCTTGTTAGTCCAGGGACTTAAATCCTCTCTTCAGCATCCTCACAAAATAAATTGCCCACTGTGTGCTTGGATACTTCCAATGATGGGAAATATACTGCTTTCCAAGGCAGCCCATTTCATCCTTGGATAGCTCTGGGCAGATAAAAAGGTCTCCCATATATTAAGCCAAAATGTGTTCTCCCGTGCTTCCTAGATGTCTTTAGGGATGGTTCTAGAAAGTGTTCTATGGCTATGAGGTTGAGGATATGTAGGCAAAAAATAGAACATTAAACACTCTTTATAAAGAACCAACTCTTTCAAAATTCAGAGGTAGTAGGTCATTTGTAATAGCTTATTAAATGGGGACAATGGTCCTTATCTTGTTCTTACCTTCATCCCCTACTCTCACCCCATGTATGTGCACATGGTGCTTGGCCATGGGGCAGTCTTCAGTGTATTGTCCTCTCAGGAGAGTTGCTGTAGCTGAGGCCTGTTAGGTCAGTGAGGTCCCTGTGCCCCAGTTAAATTATGGATGATGACAATGTGACATTAAGATTAAGAGATAACCTTAGAGAAAAAAGCCAGTGAAGCTCAAGGTCATGGTTCAGGGTTTGGGCTGAATCCTAGTTTGGCTTTTGTCACCTGTGTCAGAGCTTTACTCAGCCCTTCATATAAGGGGGAAGGGGTAGTTCACTGCCCTCATTGCCATGTGGGTGCTTTCCAGGTTACAAAATGCTTTCACACCCATTATCATCCATCCCCTCAGCAGCCCTATGAGGAGGGTATTTGTGGACGTGTCACATAGTCACCTGGGGGAACTAACCATGCAGGAAGAGTGGCATTTCCTCACTGAACTCGACCCTGGCCAGGGGCTGAGCTGTCGGCCTTTTAGAGTCAGGAACACAGACTCATCAGTGTTTCAAAGTTATGAGCCTTAGGATGCTCACTGACACTGACAAAGCTCAGAAGAGCTCGATGAGTAAACTAGACCACCGGTTTCTTAATTCATTCTGAAAACTGGAGGGAGCTCACGGACCAGCCACTCACAGTAGCCTGCCGAGTACATTTTCCCTCTCTAGAAGCAGGTGATATGAGAAGGCCAATGACTAGAGGGCTGCTCGGTGAGCACGGGAGTGGCGTGAGGAACTAATTATAAGGCAGGAATACTTAGGGGCCTCGGACTCCACCATAGACAGGGCCATTGGACGCTCAAAGTGGCTTTTGGGGCACATGCTTTTCCTGGCATGTGTTAGAGCTGCTGGGATTTCCTCTGTGACTCTTCTGTGCCTCCATGGCTTCTCTGCACTACCTAACCCGCATTGACACGGGTCTGACAGTCTGTTTCCTTTCTGTCAGGTTACATTCAGGGCTGGCTTCCTGGGGGATGTTCTGACCTTTCGTGTCCTCGTATAACTGAGCTGATCCATTGTGGGCTGACTTTGTAGTTTTGCTCTCTGGAGGCAATCTTATTTCTCATTTCACTGACTCCCCCATATATCATGTACCATGTGCCATGTGCAGAGTTATCTGCACTCTTCATGTAAGAAAACTGAGGGTAGAGAGCTTAAATATTTTCCCGAGACCACATAACACATAAGGACAACAGTGTGCTGAGTTCTTAACTGGGAGAGAAGCCGGCCGCCTTCCAACAACTAAGTGACAGCTAAGCTGGAGAAGCGTCTCCCCAAGAGAAATTGAGGGACTTTGTGACTCACCTGGAAACTCCATCCTTGGCAGTCTGCCGTCTGGGTGCACCCTCCAGCTGGCCCAGAGTAGAGGTGCTCTAACAGGCCTTTCCTAGATCCGAGTCTTCTGATGCCAGGTTTGGGAAAGGCAAGCCTCCCATCTTGTTTCCTCCACCCACGCCTGGTGTCTGTTTCAGGGCCGTAGCTGTGATTTGGATAATGCATTTAATCACCGTGTTCATTTTACATTGCCTCTGACAGATGAATGCACATTAACAGCAATCAGCTTTTTTGTCGTCTCGTTCCCATGTGACAGTCCTCTGGCATCTGAGTGTGCTGATGTCGCTGTGCTCACATGCATACATTCCCTGTTTCCGTCTCTCTCTATTCGTAGAATTGAGAAGGAATGAGATGGTGTAAATGCGCAATTTCCTCAAAGGCAATGAAACAGCTGGCAAAGTGCAGTGATGCCATCATGAGCAGGTTAAGAACGAGGACTTTTGCCAGGTAGCTCCAGGTGTACAAACAGCCATAGCTAATATTCAGCCAGAAGGCACCGGTATCATGCACAGCCCGACATTCTCTATGATTAGTCAGTTCCTCTGCTGGACTCATTTGTAAACATGTTGAATATTCTCCTCCTCCTGCAAATAACATATTGATTTTGTCTGGGCTGTGTGACATGGTGGAATGTTACCCAGGCTGGGGCAAGAAGACTGGAGTTCTAGTCTTGAATCTACCCTTCTAGGCTGTGTGACTCCGAGAAGTTATTTTGCCTCTCTGAGTCTTATTTGCAAAATGAAGAGTTGGATTAGGTAATCACTTTGACTTTTCCAGCTCAGATACTCTGCAGCAGCTCTAGAACATGCTTTTTAGTGCTTGTGTGTTATATATAGGTATCTATACTTTCTGAGGTCTTCAGGAACCTACTGCACTACAGAGAAAGCAGATCCCAGAGGCTAAGCAGATTGCCATGTTATTATCTCCCAGTCCTCTAGGACAGGATGGGCCTCGGAGGTCACCTCCTGAAATAGCCACTGAGCTTCCTTCCTTTCCTCTGCCTCTCCACTACTGGGGAACTTATTTA
>JAQZBX010110802.1:0-10341 GCA_029593785.1 Cabassous unicinctus
AACATTATTCTGCTTGATAGAACCCGGGTCCAAAAGAGCATATATTTTATGACTTAATCTTCATGAAACTCTAGAAAGCACATCTCATATATACTAAAAGAATGCTGATCAGCAATTCCTTGGAGTTGGAGCTTATAGGTAGAGATTAATTTGAAATGGGAGGAAGGAATTTTGGGAGTTAATGTTCTATATTTTGATTTTATCTATCAAAAATTATCAATTATACACTTAAAAAGGATGTAGTTTTTTGTATCATAATTGTTCCTCAATAAATTTAATTTGGGTACCAAAAATTATATTTATAACTATAACACTTTAATATATTGAGCACTAAAATTTTAATTAATATGACATCTGAATAACATTTTTCAAACAATGATTTCTTGCTCTAAGGAAATCTATCCTAATTTAGTTCAAACAATATTATTTTTTATGCCAAATTCTATTTATGCCTATAAAATACTCTATATATGAATAATTTCAGTTTAATATAAATTGTCATTATTAATAAAGCCATTATATATTAATCTGGGAACCTGTTTAATATAGTTAATGATTGGTATATGAGCCCACTTTCTGGAAATATATGCTTTTCAAGAAAATATTTCCTAAACTTCAGGAGTTTCATAGACCTACAGAAGATATTTGATCTGATCAACTACTTGAATGTAATTATTTAATTGTGCTTAATTCTTGTCAACTGAGTGCCTGCAAATATAGACCTTTATAAAATCTTGCTATTTTATTGTCTTTAATCTAATATGTCCTAGGAAAGAAGAGAATATAGAGCCAGGAAATTTAATCTTTTTATCTATTCTTCATATACAAACTTGGAATGATGTTTATTTAAAAATATGAAGAATGCAACAGGTTCTTAGAGTATGCTAGGACTTCAAAATATTCAATCATCTTTGTTTTACCTCAACCTTAGAGTATCACCCAATCCCTACACCTACCACCTGATCCATTAGCTTTTAACCCTGGGTTTAAGAAGAAAAATATATTAAATATAAAGAATAAAATATATGCAGATTTAGAAACATGTGTAAATGAACAGGGTGAAACATTTCTACCCCAACTCCTCATGATGCAGGTTAAACTCAGGCAAAAGCCTTATCTATCAGCAGTCACATCACATGTTATATTGGAGGAATGAAAGTTCAGGAGACATGTGGTCAGGTTAAATTTCTAGGAAGCTTTATAAAAATAGTAGTTTCAATCTTCTTTGATGACCTTCTTGAAATCCAAGGAAATCAAGGAATGGAATTGGTTTATATGAGTGCTTGCTTTACTACTTCAAAATCCCTTGATTTTATTTTAAACAATTATGTCTGAGTAATATTTTCTTCTATAATGATTCCCTTGCTAAAATATTGAGTGTCAGAATCAATTTTATTTTGTTTTGTCTAGTTTTCAGGGATCGTATTTTCTGATTTTCCCACACAATTATCCCATATTTCCTTCTATCCATTGTACCTTTTGGGAAATTAAAAACCACAGAGATACATTAAGTCCTTGGGATTTTCTTAAATCCTTCTGGAAAACCAGGGGAACTTTTAATAATATATTCATTATAAACTTTCAATCAGAAGGCTACCTCCATGGACTCCATTCGCATTTGAACAAAGGAAATTATATAACTTTTTATCTAAAGCTATCTTCTTTTTAAAACATTTTTTTTTTATTTTTAAAAGATACTTAGATTACATAAATGTTACACAAAAAATATATGGATTGCTATATGCCCCACTCCGCACACCTCCCACATCCTCCCACATAAACAACATTCTTCATTAGTGTGGCACATTGATTGCAATTGATAAATGCATCATGGTACATTGCCACTGAGCATGGACCATAGCTCACATTGTAGTTTACACTCTCTCCCACACAATTCTGCAGGTTATGGGAAGATATAAAATGGCCTAAATCTGTCATTGCAATGTCATTCAGTATGACTACCAAGTCCTAGTTAATCCCCTGTATTGCCCCTGTCTTTCCATCTCCCTCCCCCCAGAGCCTCCAGTGGCCACTGCCTTCACATCAGTGTTGTAATTTCTTCCATTGTTAGAATCACAATAAGTCTATAGTAGAATGCCAGTAAGTCCATGGTAGTTCATAATTCATTCCCCAAACCTGAGGATTCTGGGATTGTGATGTCCACTCCACCTTTAATTGAGAGGGGCTTTGATCCCATACAGCCAATGGATGGGACTGTTTTGCTTGCAGTTGTAGGCTCTGTCACTTCTGACATGATTTTTAAAAATCTTGCCTTTACTTTCACACCATGGTGGCTGTGCCTTTGAATCTCATATATCAAAGAATATGTTTCTATTTCAATCCTATTTCCTGTTAAATACTGCCATTTATATAATGCATCCATCAGTGGAAACCTCCCAAAAATTTTTATTTTTATTTTTGGTGGGCATGTGATTGGAGGGGTGGAGAAATAGAGATAGATATAAGACACAGAAAGAGCAGGCATGAGAATCCAAAATTAAATGAGATGTTGAATATTTTCCTTCCATTGGTAAGTGAAGCTCACTTATTTGTGTAACCTATATACATATATTCTACAAATTAGTTTAAAGATTAATGAAGAAAAAGTCGATGAAGAAGGAGAAAGGGGAGAGAGGAAGAGGAGGGGGAAGGGAGGAAGACATTTAGTTCTTAATCTGATAAACTCTTGAAATTACAAGGGTGGGAAGGATTTGTAATTTGTTCTTTTAATTCCCCCCTTATTCTCAACTTCAATCTCTTTTTCTATATTACCATCAAAATCGCTGTGCAACTTTTACTGGAGTAATGCAATATCAATATCTTAATACAATTCCTAAAGGATGCATTGCAATCTAAACTATGACTACATATTTCCTTGGAAACTAAATACCTGACACTGTACATACAGTAGAACTAAAATATCTTGCAGTATTGCACTACTCTAAGCTGTTCTTTTCCTAGGATATATTTGTCTACTGTATTTAAGAAATCGTGTCTCACAAATGAAAGTATGATGAACCCACCAAGAATATTATTGCTTATAACACATAGGTAAAGCTCCTAGAATCCTGGATTGGTTAAAATACTTTTAATATTTTTAAACTATCAGGCAAGATGTAGAAATAACTGAACAGATTAGCAGTAATATGGAAAGTACATTGCCTCTTCTAAAATTGTGTTGCAACCTTTAAAAAGCCTCGTTTTGTGAGTCTCAGTAAGATATTTTGATTGGCTATCAGAGGCAAAATATGTTTCTGTTCATCATGTTTCATATTCCAGCTCAGAGTGCCCACTTCCCACATTTTGAGGGAGTGCTCTTCTCAGAATTCAATTCAATGTCTGTAGGTCTTTTCTGAGGAAAACACCAGAGGTTTTGGATGCTAGAAACTTGTCTTTAATCACTTCCAATTTTACAAAATTTTAAAAAAAGGGTATGATTTAAAGATGAGGGCATACTTGGAATGTCTCAGGTTTAAATATATTGGTACAGTTTATTCTTATATCTTATATAGTCGATATTATCTAATAATAAATCTAATATGAAGTTGTTAAAAGATAACTTCAATAGGGACCACAGGTTAAATTTCCAATTTCAGTTTTTAAGTATTAATAAACTGGATTTTTTATTTTCTTATATTTCTTTTGAATAGAATTTGCTTTAGCTTTTTGTTCACATTAAGACTAGTATTTTATTTTATTTTATTAAAGATTTATTTATTTATTTATCCCCCCCCCCCGCCCGTCGCCTGTGTTTCACTGTGTCCACTCGCTGCGCGACTCCTCCATGTCTCCTTATCTCCCCCTTGCCGCGAGGTCCCGCTGCATCAGCCCACCGCGCTGCGCGGGCCGGCCTGCTTTCACAAGGAGGCCCTGGGAAGCGAACCCGGGGCCTCCCTCATGGTAAACAGGGGCTCTATTGATTGAGCCACACTCGCTTCCTGCTGTGAGGTCTTGCTGCATCAGCCTACCTCGCCGTGCAGGCCGGCTGGCCTGCCCTCACAAGGAGGCCCTGGGTTCGCTTATGGTAAATGGGAGCTCCATCCATTGAGCCACACCTGCCTCCCAAGACTAGTATTTTAAATACACCCTGAAGTTATTAAGATTTTAATACATTGTTTATGCATTGTTGTATGGTTTATGAGATAGGCAAAATGAAAATACTTGAAGATACTAGAATTATTTTAGTTAAATATTTTAAATATTATAGGTAAGATAATGGGAAAGGGGAAATTACTAACTCCAGCCATAATGCTAATTAAAGATTCCAAATAGTCTTTAGATTGCAATACTGGTGTTCTCTCTTAATTCAATCTTCTTAGCCTTAGCAGATATTAAGAAAAGCAAATGACTGATGGAAATTACAGTGATCATGAGTTTAAACTGTCGGGACTGACAGATCAAAGATTGCACTGAGCTAAAGTTGGTTCTCTTCATTTTGTTTGTGCTAATCTATACCATTTCGCTTGTGAGGAATCTGGGAATATACTTTTTAATCCAGATAACTCCCAAACTCCTTATGTGCCATTTCTTTAGCTGTCTGTCATTTGTAGATGCCTGCCATTCATCGATCTATGCACACAAAATGCTACTGAACTTCTTTATTGAAAAGGAGATGATCTCATTCTTTTCATGCATCATGCAATATATTTTGTGTATGTGTTACTCCTTGCTATTGAGGACCTCTGGCAAGCACCATTGGCTTATGATGGCTATGGGGCAATTTTAAACCCTTTGCTTTATACAGTAGCTATGAATAAAATAGTGTGTTGTGCAGGTCATTAGGTAATGTGTAGGAGGCTTAATCAACTCATTGACATAAACAGTTAGTCTGTTGAGACTCTCTGTGAGCCAAACGTCATCTCTTCTTCTGTCATATTCTGATATATCCATGAATGAATTGTTGCCTTTAAACTTCCCTGGTGTTATTGCCATGATAACTTTCTTGACTATGATCATCTCCCAACTTTTTATTGCTGTTTCTATCTTCAGCAGCAGGTAGACACAAAACTTTTTCTACTAGTGCTTCACATCTGATAATTGTGACTTTATTCTATGGCTCTATAAGATTTAGTTACATTCAAGCAAGTTCCCAATATTTCTTAAAACAAGAAAATGTAGTGTCTGTGTTTTGTGCACTAGTATTTCCCATGTTAAACCCACTGATTTTCAGTTTAAGGGGAAAAAAAGTAAAGGATGCTGTGAAAAGGATAATAGAAATGAAACAGTTCCCATGAAATTTCATATCATACATATTCCAAAATAGTATTTGGGTCAATCATCTGCTTAATGATATCTATATGGATTTAGCAAAGCTTTGAGCCTTAAGGAAACTTCTAGTTTATTTAATTGAATCCCTCTGCTTGACAGAGGAAGAAAGAGGCCTAGAAAGAGGACTTATGGCTGTTTATTGTAGAAACTAACCTAAAACCAGACCTAAGGCCTAGGTTAGTTATCTTTAGACAATCCAAAACATTTTAGTTTTTCTGTCTGTGGAGAAATAAAAATATGCATATATATATATATATATATGCATAGGCATATGCAAAATAGACAAACATTAAATTTTAAAATTTAAAAGTATATTTTAACTCTGTCTCCCATTGAACATAGACATAAATAAAATACTTTCAAGACAAAACTGTATTGATTCTTGAGTTATTAAAAAATTGACAGATACATGTTCTTGAGATTATGTTGATAATATAATCTCTGGGGGTCTTCAAAATAATGTAGATATTCAAAATTACTCAGAAACAAAATTTGGTTCTAGATTTCCTTTCTACTCATAGTGGTTACCCTAAACCATTTCTCCACCCTGGCCTCAGTTTCCACTATATAAATGAAATTGAATAGGGGAGAATTCCATTCTTTCATTTTCATTTCACATACAAGGGTTGTTAAGACTCAGGAAGCTTGTTCTGCAGAACTTAACTTAATACTTAGAAAGTTATGACACTTTTCTAGGATGATTTCAATATAAATTATGAATTCATTTATAATCAGACTAGTTTATTCCTTTCCTTTTAGTATCCTCTAAACAGATAAAATAAAAACTGTATTCTAGGTAGGGAAACCTGTGCAGTGGATGGGAAGAAGCCAGTCAGTTCCCTTTAATGCAAAATATAATAAGCACCTCATAATAAAAGTATGCTCAGAAGGCAAAAAGATCAATTCTCTCTGGAGGGCTACTCTGGGGCTCAGGACAAGAGAGGAAAGTGAAACACCATCCAGAAGAAAGAAAGTAGAATGAATGAAGTCTGAGCTCACTGAAAAATCCCATGTGTACAGCTGCAAAAGCAACAGCAGGTGCTCATACCCCCATCTATGGAACAACAAGCAGAGTGCAGACTGCAGCAGTTGTGGACTGCAGGGGCTGCAGTCTGAGGGTTGCAGGAGTCTTCTTCCCAAGAAAGGAGAGGAAAGGACACAGCTTATAGCAAATTCAGATTTTGGCCAGCACATTTCATCTGCTGCCAGATGGGAATGTGAAATTCACTGACAGCCTATTGGGAGCTAAAGATAAATTGCCTTCTAAAACATCTTCATTTTTGTCCCAGTCTAGATACTGAGGAGGCTGAGGGAGGGAAGGTGTTTTTCTGTGAGGCTTGGCCAACGCTGAGGGTATTGCTTCTGCACAACCCATATACCCCAGGAGTTACACTGAATGCATTTCTCTTCAGCACCTGGGGTCTGAGCTGAGAGGTCTGCCAAAGGGTGCCATCTGCTGACCATACCAAAAAAGCTCATGAAAAGGGAGGGATAATAAGTAAATAAAAGAGGCAAGCAGATGCCTTTACTACACCCCTCCCAAGACCCTTGGGAACTGGTATGTACCCCATTACTGGGTCCTTAGCTCTGGTTTGAGTAGTTAAACAGGGGCAATCCTAAATATTTGAAACAAAGAACAGTGGTAGCACACAGATACTTAAAATAAAATCCCTATGTGAAAGAGAGAAACCGAACATCAGAGTAAATTCAGCATCAGAATCAGATGCCTAGATATCAGCAAAAAAGTTACAAGCCAAACAAAGAAAAAGCAAGATATGACTCAGGAAAAGGAATAAATCAAAGCCCCAGGGTGAGCACAAAGAAAAATTGAAAGCTTGGATAGAAAAATAACAGAGCTTATGGGAATGAAAAACACAATAAGATTAAAAATAAAATAGAGGCACACAACAGCCAATTTGAAATTTTGGAAGAAAGAATCAGCAACAAAGAGGAGAACAACTGAAATTGAAAAGAAGAAGAACAGACAGAAAAAAGAAAGGAAGAAATATATGTGTTATGGGAAATGCACCAACATATGTGTTATGGGAGTTACAGAAGGAGACAAGAAGGGAAAATGGGGCAGAAAGAGTATTTGAGGAAACAATGGCCAAAATATCCCAACTCTCATGAAAGAAATAAATATATGTGTCTAAGAAGCACATTGTACTCTAATTAGAATAAATTCAAATAGACCTACCCTAAGACACATAGTAGTCAGAATGCCAAATGCCAGAGGTAAAGAGAAAATTCTGAAAGCAACAAGAGAAAAGTGAAACATCACATAAAAGGGATGTACAATAAGACTTAGTGCAGATTTCTCTTTAGAATACATAGGGGCAAAAAGGCAAAGATTAGAGCAGAAATAAATGAAAAGGACAAGAACAACAAAAAATATATATAGAAAATCAACAAAACCAAAAGTTGATTCTTTGAGAAAATAAAAAAATTTGACAAACACTTAGCAAGACTAACAAAGAAAAAGAGAGAGACGATGCAAATAAATAAAATCAGAAATGAAAGGTGGAAGTTATGACTGACCTAACAGAAATAAAATAGATCATAAGAAGGTATTATGGAAAACAGTATGCCAACAAACTAGAGAACCTGGATGAAATGGACAAATTCTTAGAAACTCACAAACAACCTACATTGACTCTCCAAGAAGTACAGAAACTCAACAAAGTAATTACAAGCAAAGAAATAGAATCAGTCATTAAAACTGTTCCAACAAAGAAAATTTCAGGACTATATGGCTTCACAGGTGAATTCTACTAAGCCTCTCATGAAGAATTAACACCAATCTTGTTTAAAATCTTCGAAAAAATTGAAATCATGTTTTATGAGGACAACATCACCCTAATACCAAACCAGATAAAGATACTACAAGAAAAGAAAATTACATTCCATCTCCCTAATGAATATAGATGCAAATATTCTCAACAAAATACTTGCAAATTGAATCCAACAGCATATTAAAATAATTATACATCAAGATCAAGTGGGTTTTATTCTTGGTATGCAATGGTAGTTCAACATAAGAAAATCAATTAATGTAATAGAGCACATTAACAAATCAAAGGGAAAAAAAATGTGATCATTCACATTGATTCAGAAAGGCATTTGATAAATCCAGCATCTTTTCTTGATAAAAACATTGTGCAAAATAATAGAAGTAAAGTTTCTCAACATAATAAAAGGCATATATGAAAATCCCACATCCAATATTGTACTCAATGGGGATCAGGAACAAGACATGGATTCCCACTGTCACCACTGTTATTCAGCATTGTACTAGAAGTTTTAGCTAGAGCAATTAAGCAAGAAAAATAAATAAAAGGCATCCAAATTGAAAAAGAAGAAGTAAACTCTCACTATTCTCAGATGACATGATCCTATATGTAGAAAATTCTGAAATATCTACAATAAAGATAATAGAGATTATAAACAAGTTCAACAAAGTGGCAGCATGTAAGATCAACATGCAAAAATTCATAGCATTTCAATATACTAGTAATGAGCAAGCTGAGGAGAAAATCAAGAAAACTTTACATTTACAATAGCAACAAAAAGACTCAAATATCTAGGAATTAATTTATACATGGTTGTATTGGATTTGTATTCAGAAAACTGCAAAACATTGCTAAAAATACAAAGAATACCTAAACAAATGAAAGGGCATTCTGTATTCATGGATTGGAAGAATAAACATCATGAAGATGTCAATTCTACCCAAATTAATTTATAGATTCAATGCAATATCAATCAAAATTACAACAGCCTACTTTACAGAAATAGAAAAGTCAATTACCAAATTATCTGGAAGTGAAAGCAACCAGAATAAACTAAAAATTCTAAAAAAGAAGATTGAAGTTGCAGGATGCACACTTCCTGACCTTTAAGTGTACTATAAATCCACAGTGGTCAAAATAGCATAGTATTGGCATAAAGACAGACAATTTGATTGATGAAATTAAATTAAGAGTTCAGCAATAGACCCTCATCTTTATTGTCAATTTATTTTTTTTAAATTTTACTCCCCCACAGATGGCTCCCACTTCTGTCTGCTCATTTTCTCCTCATGTTCTTTAGGAGGCACCAGGAACCGAAGCCAGTACCTCCATTGTGAGAAACAAGTGCCCAACCCCTTGAACCACTTCCACTTCCTGCTGGTTGCATTGTATGCTGGTTGGGTTATCTGTTTGTTGTGGCATACCCTGACTGCCATATCTGGCATCTGCTGTTTGTGGCATCTGTGGTTGTGACATCTGCTCATTTTGGCAGTTGTGGTATCTGATCATTGTGGCAGGTGTGGTACCTGCTTGTTGCAGCATCTGCTTGTTGCAACATCTGCTTGTTGCAGCATCTGCTCATTGTGGCATCTGCTAATCTTCTTTTGGAGAGACTGGGAACCGAACCCAGGACCTCCCATGTGGGAGGCGGGCACCCATTTGCTTGAGCCACATCCACAGCCCCAGGTCAACTGATTTTTGATAAGACTACCAAGTTCACTTTTCTGGGACACAACAGTCTCTTCAACAAATGGTGCTGGGAGAACTGGATATCCAAGATTGAAAAAGTACCCCTATCTCACTCCTTATATAAGGATCAACTCAAAATTGATCAAAGACCTAAACATAAAAGCCATAAAACTCCTAGAAGATAAACATAGAGAAACATCTACAAGACCTTTTAGTAGGTGGGTGTCTCTTAAACTTTACATCCAAAGCTCAAACAACAAAAGGAAAAATAGATAAATGGGAACTCCTCAAAATTAAACACTTCTGCACCTCAAAGGATTTATGAAGAGGGTAAAAAGACAGCCTACTCAATGGGAGAAAATATGTGGAAATCACACATCTGACAGGGGTCCATGATATATAAAGAGATCCTTCAACTCAACAATAAAAAAGACAAATGACCCAATAAAAAATGGGCAAATGATCTGAATAGATATTTTTCTAAAGAAGAAATACAAATGGTGAAAAAACACAAGAAAAAATCTTCAACATCACTGGCTACTAGGTAAATGCAAATCAAAACTTCAGTGAGATATCATTTCACACCCAGTAGAAT
>JAQZBX010110803.1:0-10341 GCA_029593785.1 Cabassous unicinctus
CAGGCCACAATGTGGAAAAATTAAGTCATAATCTCTGGAGCTGGGACACAGTCATTAGAACTTTGCAATCTCAACCGATGATGTCAATGTGCAGGGGTGTTCCATATCCACTTAGTTCAAGTATGTAATGTAATGAGGGAAATGCTTTATCTTAAAAAATATAGAATTAGTCATAAGTTTGAAAATTCCAGAATATTTTTAAAGGAAAAATTCCTTTTTATAATATAACACACACACATTACAAATATACAGACAAATATAAACATATGTATTCTTACATTTTATTGAAGATGCATATATCTCATGTTTGATTTTTATAAAAATATTTGCAACCATATTTCTACAGAAGATAAAACTACAAATATAGGGGGGAAAAAACCCTTGGACACCATTCAAATATAAAATTGAATTGTGAGTAAGATGGCCAAAAAATTTTGTACTCCATTGTACTATAATTTTGAAAATATATTTTCCCCTTGACCACACACTAAAGTATAAATTCAGCTTCCATTTTCCATATCTTTAACATGCTCTAGAGAACACTATATGATCTGTGCCCTATTAATCCCCTCCTCAATCCTCCATCACTGCACATATTTTATTTTTGTCACATCATTAGGTATATTGTATTTTCATATTTATTATCTGCTGATTGTATTTTTATTTTTTATTTTTTAATTTTATTGAAGTATATCATTCATACATGAGTGTAAACAAACAATAAATGCATAGTAAAAGTTGTGAACTTGTAAAACAAACATGCATAACATACAGGAGTCACATACATCAACCCACCACCAACATCTTGGATTGTTGTGAAACATTTGTTACAAATTATGAAAGAATGTTATCAAAATCTTACTCTAATTATACTCCATATCTTACATTTGGTGTATTTTTCCCCCAACCCACCCTATTATTATTATTTTAAATATATTACAGAAGTTGTGAGCTTATAAAACAATCATGTGATGAGTACTATGCTGCAGTAAGAAGAAATGAAAATGGAACACATATGATAACATGGATGAATCCTGAAGACCTCATGCTAAGTGAGGTAATCCAGACACCAAAGGACAAATACTGCATGTTCTCATTGGTATGAATTAAATATGAAGAATAAATGCATGGAGTTAAAACCTAGAGTATAGGTTATTTGGAGATAAGAAGAGGACTGAGAAGGACTACTGATGCTTAATGTATGTAGAAGTTTGAGTTAACTTGATGGTAAAATTGTAGAAATGTATAGAGTTGATGGTAACCCATTATGTGAGTAGCAGCTGGTTTATAAATGGGAATGTGGATGGAAAGTGTAGTCTAGGGATGTAAATGTCAATTAAAAATCTAGGGACTGAATAACACAGTGAACCCAGAGGTTGATGAGAATTTTGGTTGATGGTACAGATGCAAGAGTGTCCTGTGAGCTAGAGCAGATGCATGTTACTATTGCATGATGGTGGGAATGTGGAGCAGCATGGAAAAAATACAATTGGTGTGACCTATGGACTGTGGTTAACAGCAATACTGTAATATTCATACATCTATGCCAAAGATGTACTGTGTTGATAATGGGAGAGTATGGAAAAACATGTGCCAAATGTACACTTTGGATTATGGCTGGTGGTAATAGTCTGATGATATTATCTCATAATCTGTAACAAATGTTCCACCATGTTGCAGTGTGTTGGTGAAGGGATGTTTTATGGGAATTTTACACATATGCTATTTATTTTAAGTTCAGACATCCTTTGGGGAATTCCAGCTTTTTCTCATTGGAAGCCCAGTGTGTCAGGTTCCCTGCTATATCTCCAGAACCTTGAGAGATTCTTGGTACAAAAATACACTGATAAGTATTTATTTATGAAAAGAGGTATGAATGCATCATATTAATTGACTTTCATAATGGCTTGATCTCTTTGATCTCCAACTTTGTTTGATGGATGTAATTATGTAATTGTCTGGAAGATCGAATAAAAGTTAATAGCGTGTGTCCCACAGAATGAAGCCCTGAATCAGTTCATAATCTGTGGAATTGAGTGTGTCCCTGGAATGTAGCCCTGATTAGTTTATTAATGGTTTCCCCTATATAAAAGGAAGACAAAATAGATGCTGCATTTGCCCTAAGAAGAAGCTCATCTGTACAGGGCTTTGGGAGAAGACAAAAGTCCTGCTTTCCTGTGGAGCCTGCCCCAGGGCCTAGTTGACCTCACTGTCTCCTACAATTTTGGCATTCTGGTGAGTTCTCCAAACAAGAAGATATGAGCCAACCCCATTCTTTAGAATTTTATAAATCCTATCTTCCTATTTTTAAATATATATTTTTATTTTTTTAAAGATACTTAGTTTACATAAATGTTATACAAAAAATATAAGGATTCCCATATGCCCCACTCCCCACACCTCCCACACCTTACCACATAAACAACATCCTTTATTAGTGTGGCACATTCATTGCAATTGATAAACACATCCTGGGGCATTGCCACTGAGCATGGACCGTAGTTCAAATTTTAGTTTGCACTCTCTCCCACAAAATCCTATCTTTCTTTATGCATTTCTTATATCAAAGCAACATCTTATAATCTTTAAATTCTTTTGTGTCTACTTTCACTTCACCATTCTCATTTCCTATATTTGACTATTTGTGTCTCTTTTAGCTTGAATCTATATTATTTTATTTAACTGTCTCCTCCAAGATTCTGGATTTGTACTCAGATAAAGTAATCACCAGCCATATGTAGCTATTAAATTGAAATTTAAATTAAAGAAAATTAAGTAAAACTAAAATTCAGATCCTTGATAGTACAATTCAAATATCAAGTGCACTAGAGCCACATATGGCTGATGACTACTACACTGAATGATACAGGATAAAATAGAGAACATTTCCTTCACTTCAAAAAGTTTATTGCACAAATGGATTACCTTAGTGTTTTCACTTAGCTGCCTTAGTGTTTTCTTCTAATTTTTCATTGGCTTGTAAGTGATTTAGTTTCTGATGCTCTCTATTAGTTTACTTCTATGTATTTTTTCCCCTTTGGTTTTGATTTTCTAATTGTCTTGCCTAGAGTTTTCATTATTTCTGTGTTTATTTCATTGTTTATGGAGAATCTTGCATATTCCTTCATTTTAAAAAAATGTGGGTGGGTTTCCTACACCCAACTAAGCACAACGTTTGCATGCAAGATCCATATGTCCTTGAAAGGTTGATTTTCACTTTCTGAGTGAGGTACTGTCATTTGAAAACTCCTAGAATAATTATACACTTCATTCTTCTGTCACTATTCCTGAGTTATTTTAGATATATTGAATGTTGAACAGCATGAAAGTTAGGTTTTGATATGGGATTCAAGCCACGTTTATATTTGTTTCAGCTTTATAATTTCTTCATCTGTACATCTATTTTGTCTTATTCCATGGTGAGTCTTTGATTTCCTATTTTTGTATTGCTAGAATATAAGAAGCAAGAAGGTCAGAATATTTCATTTTGTTAACTGATATATCCACATCATGTTGACTAGCCCCTAGAATATCTCTAGTATTGGGATTAATAACATAACTTTTCCATACTGAAGTTTTGAATTAAAAGGAAAGCAAAGAGAGTGGAGTCCCTTGATGCTGCCATGTACTCTGGAAAAGTCAATCAATAAATCATATTCATTGATTGTCTTTTGGCATTGTGTACTGTCCTGAATCTTCGCTTCCTGTCCCCAGTTAGCAGATCTTTGCACTAACCTGGAACTTCTCTTTCAGATCTGATTGAAAACTCTGTCCTTGATGATGAAATGACTCAGAGAAAGAAACAGTGTCAAGACCAGCTATTAGCTGTAAGCCAGCCAAGCATCTTTCAAGTTCCATAAACCCACTCAGCTCATGATTTGGCTCAGCAAAGGATCCAGCTCAGCAAAGGATCCAAATAATTTTTTATCATAAGACATGTACACAATGGGTGCAGGACACAGCTTGGAAACCATCTTGGCACTGCCTGCTTATGTGATTTTGAAGATATTCTCCTATCTGTGCATTCCAGATAGGATTTGGATTTCTAGGTATGAACCAATGCCCAAGAGAAGGGGTGTTCATGCTATTCCCAAAGCTCATAGTAGAAGTATATAATTGAGAGGAATATGGTATGGGGTCCAGTACAAGTGACTCAAAGGGAAAACAGTGTGATAAGAGCTCTGGCATGATTGAAGCAGGGCACCCAAACACTTTCCAGGCCTTGTGACAATAAAGGAGAAAAAAGGGTTAGTGGTGAAACCTTGGGTTCTGATCATTTTTGAAGAAGAATGTAAATTTCTTCCCCCTACAGTGTTTGCAAACTTTGGAAGTTGCTCATGGAGGACTTTTTACTATGGACATATGTGGATCTGACAACAATTAGGGTATGTATGGACTCTATTTGGAGATATTCTTGAGTGTCTCTGGTATCCCTAGGATGACCATTCTCACCCTGAGCCCACACTGGGCTGTTGGGAAGGGGTATATCTGATCTGTTTTTGAGAGCTTTGAGATTGCCCAAGGATCTTAAATGTCATTTTGTCTACTCTACCACTAGAGTAGGAGAAAAGTGATTTTAACCCTTCATCACCTGGCATGTTTTGCTTTTGCAGGTAGAAACCCCTGCTATGTGGCATTTTTTCCAGAGATATTTGTGATCAGGACTGCAATCATTGAGTGTAGGAGGCTACCTGATCTGTGGCATGAGTGGTACAGAAATGATTCCAGCTTTGATTAAAGAAGTTGAGAAGAGGTGCCCCTGCCTGACCAAACTAGAGATACATGTTGCCTACCTGAGGAAACCTCCAATCACTAAGCTGCCCCAATGGGGAGTCTGGAATTGCACAACTGCGGAATTTCTAAGAAATGGCTCCTCAAGGAAAGCAAGCTACCCCCACTACCTTTCCTGCAACACTTGGTCCTAGACCTTGTCCCTGCATTCAGTGACAGGCAGCTGAAGGACTTGTCTAAGCTGAAAGCCCTGTGCAACCTGGAGCTCCTGGATATTACTTTAATATCTGATGAGGGGCTCATGATGGCCGTCTCTGAAGTTGAAGATATCTACAA
Source organism: Cabassous unicinctus (assembly GCA_029593785.1). Lineage (NCBI taxonomy): Eukaryota > Metazoa > Chordata > Mammalia > Cingulata > Chlamyphoridae > Cabassous > Cabassous unicinctus. The sequence continues at coordinate 5,068 of JAQZBX010110803.1, forward strand.
CCTAAAACTGATCAACTGCTCCTTCTCAGCAGATGGGGTCCTATGAGCAGTGAGCTGGCATCTTCAGAAGCTAGAAAAGCTCACTTGCAGTGTGAATGGACTCACAACCAAAGGATTCTCTCAACTGGAAAGAATGGATTCATTGCAGCATTTGGAACTAAATGGTCTTCCTACAAGTGAATACTTCCCCTCTACTGCTCAAATCATCTCTGTTTGCCTCAAGATGCCCAGACTTCAATCCCTCAAGCACCTGGATGTCTGCACACCAGACCAGAAGAGTGAGCATGCCAAGGCTGGTCTGTAGGAAATGCTGCTTCACTGTGAGTTAACCATTGGTTGCAGCCAAAAGTCTTCCAGAGACTTGTGACAGAACCATCTGCCTCAGGGCTCAAGAAAACAGGTTCAATTCATGCAATGACAAGGGAATTCACATTCTTCTGTAGTCCACATGGATCATTCTGGGATAGACCATATATTAGGTTGCAAAATAACTCTCAATAAATTTAAATATATGGAAATCATACAATGCATCTTTTATGAACACAATGGAATGAAACTAGGAATCAATGACAGGGAGAACTGAAAAAAATCACAAATAAGGAATACTACATTCAAACAATTAATTGATCAAGGAAGACATCACAAGGGAAATAAAACATCTTTAGGTGAATGAAAATAAATACATAATTAAAAAATAACTTATGGGATGAAGCAAAGGCAGTTCTGAGGGGGAAATTTATAGCTCTAAATGCTTACATTAAAAATATGTCAAATCAGAGACATAACTCCAAAACTGGAGGAACTTGAAAGAGGTAAACAAATTAAATTTAAGAAGGATGGAAATAACAAATATTAGAGCAGAGATAAAGGAAAAAGAAAATGAAAAACACAATGGACGGAAACAACAAAACTAATTTTATTCTTAGGAAAGAATACTATCATTAAAAACTATTTTTCTTTGGACTGAAAAAGAAGAAAAGAAAGAGGAAACAACAGAAAACTAAAGTCAGAAATGAAAGGGAAATTACAATCTCACAAAAATTAAAAGGATTAAATATTACAATAACCAATTGTATGCCAACAAATTCGATGAACTAAATGAAATGGGAACGCTATCTACACTGACTCAAGAAGAAATAGAAATCTCAACATCCAAAGTGAAGAGATCAACCCACTAATCAAAATAAAAATTCAAGATACAAGTCTTCATGGGTGAATTTTACCTAACACTCATAAAAGAATTCACTCCAACCCTGTTCAAACTTTCCCCAAAATTCAATAGGGAAGGAACTTTTTAGTTCATTCTATAATGCTAGCATCATGTTCATACCAAAGCCAGATAAAGGTACCAAAAGAAGAGAAAATTACAGACCAATATTCCTAATGAATATAGGTGTAAAAATTCTCAACAAAATACTAGTGAATCAAATCCAACAGCACATTAAAAGATATATACCCCATGATCAAGTGGGCTGTATCCCAGTAATGCATGGCATAGGTGGTTTAACATGAGAAAATCAATTAATGTAATACATTACAGATCTGCATCTTGGTTTATGCATAAAGGCATTTGACAAAATCAAACACAATTTCTTCATTAAAACACTCATTAACATAGGAAAAAAAGGGTATTTCTATCTTTAATGTTAAAAGGCATATGGAAAACTCTCAGGTAACATTGTCCTAATGGTAAAAGACAGAGCATTCCCCTTGAGTTCAAGAACAAGAAAAGGTTGCTGTGTGTCACCAAAGTTATTCAACATTGTACTGGAAGTTCTAGCCAGAGTAATTAGGCAAGAAACAGAAATAAAAATCATTCAAATTGCAAAGGAAAAGATAAATCTTTCCTTTTATGCAAATGACATTATCCTTTGTATAGAAACCCCCCAAAATCTACCAAAAATCTATTAGAGCTAATAAATGAAGTCAGCCAATTGGTGGGGTACAATACCAACATGCACAGCAGTGCAATTTTTGTACACATATAATGAACAAGCTGAAAAATATATTAAAATGTACACCATTTGCAATAGCAAGTAAAAAGTTCAAATATTTAGGAATACATTTAACCAAGAATGGGAAGGAATGGTATGCAAAAAACTATAAAAAAACATTGTTGAAAGAGATTAAATACCCAAATAAATGGAAGGACATTAATTTCATAGATGAGAATACTAAATATTAATATATCAATTCTACTAAAAGGGATTTACAAATTCAATGCAATCCCAATCAAAATTCCAACCACCTTCTTTGAAGAAATGGAAAAGCCAATAATCAAATTCATATTGAAAGTTTTGGGACCCCCAATAGCCCACATATTGAATAAGGAACACAAAGTTGGAGGACTCCCACTTCTTGATTTCAAGACTTAGTACAAAGTTAAAATAATCAGAACACAGTGAACTGGCACAAGGACAGCCATAAAGGTCAATGGAATTGACTTTTGACAATGATGCCAGATCAATCAATGGGGAAAATAGTCTCTTCAACAACTGTTGCTGGGAAAACTGGATATCCACATGCAAAAAGAAAGAATGAAGAAGACCTCCCATGCCCCACTTCATATCATATACAGGAATTAACTGACAATGCATCAAAGACAAATATTAAAAACCAAAAAACTATAAAACTTCCAGTGGAAACCAGGAAAAATCTTCAGGTCCTTTATTAGGCAATCATTTCTTAGAATTAACCCCAAAATCATGGCAACAAATGAGAAAATAGAACAATGGAACTTCATCAAAATTAAATATTTTTGTGCACCAAAGCACATTATCAAGAAAGTGGAAAAATATCCAAAAGAATTGGACAAAATATTTGGAAAGCTCATATCTTAGTTTAATAAGCGGAGTATTACAACTCAAAACCAAGAAAACAACCCAATTTAATATGAAAAAGGTCTTTAAATGATATTTCTTCAAAGAATATTTTATAAAAAAGCCAATAAGCTCATTTAAAGATGTCAAACAACATTAGCCATTAGGGAAAATCAAATCAAAACCATAATGAAATATCTATTCATGCCCACCAGGATGGCTACTATTAAAAGAAATAACAAGTCTTGGAAAGGATTTGGAGAAATAGGAACTCTCGTACAATGTGGGTGGGAATGTTAAATGGTTGAGCTGTTATGGAAATCAGTTTGCCAGTGCCTCAGAAATTAAAGTATTACCATTTACACATGACATGACAAGCATATATCCAAAAGAAGTAAAAGCATGTTCATAGTGTTATGGTTCACTATTGCCAAAAGGTGGAAGCAACACAAGTGTCTGCCAATGGACAAATGGATAAAGAAAGAAAGGGGGGTTATATATATACAGTGGAATATTAATTAGTCATAAGTAGAAATGAAGTTCTGATATATACTGTACCATAATCTGTGAAGACATCAGTTTGAGTGAAATAAGCCAGGCATAAATGGACAAATATTGTTTGAGTTCACATATACGAAAACATTAGAATAAGCAAATTCATAAGATCAGAAATAAGAATATGGGCTACCAGTGGCAGAGATGGCGGTAGGACCAAAGAGTTAATGCTTAATTGCAACAGATTTTTTATATTCTGGGTGAGGGAAATGTTTTGGATCTACAAAATTTCCCTTAATTTTAGATGCCTATAGTACAACTAACTAGACTTTAAAACTTAGAAATAAATCCAGAGCAGAGTTTTCAATGCTGTCAGAGTAGGAGAGCAAAGAAAGAAACTGAAGCAATTAAAGAAATGCCTGAGATTTCCAATACAGCATGTCAAAAAGGGGAGAGGGTGGGCTAGGATTTAGTTTTGAGTTGTTCCCGTAATATTGTTTGAAGAATTCTTTGCAGAGGACACAGGGAAGTAGGCACTAGATAGTTTTGAAGACAGTCAGGAGTCCTGGCTGGGCTGCACCTATGGAGAGTCACTTGGAAAGATTTTCCCAAGGCCCTTCCAACAATTAAGTGCAGAACGGTCACAGGCTCAAAGGGAAGGGGGAGTTTTGGTTCAGCCTGCTGGGCAGCCCCACACCAGCGCCATACACCTGCAGATAGCTCTCCCGAATGACAGGCAGAGGTCTTCCCGTGCCTGCCCACTATCACTGTGGTGCCGGGATTGTCTCAGGAAAACCTTTCCAAGTCTCACTCTGTAGGTGAAGACTGACACGGGCTGACAGGAACATCACAAAACTAAATCCTAGCCCCTATTCTCTTCTTTTTCTACATACTGTCTTGAAACCTCACACATTTCTTTAATTGCATTGATTTCTCCCCATTTCTTTCCTATATGGTGTTCAGATCTCTTGCCTGGGTTTTATTTCTAAGCTTTGAACTCCACTGACATACATTACAGTCATATATATCACCTATCACTCAGACTGAAACAATTACTTTCCCCCAAACTACTAGAAAATATTATTCCTGGAGCCTCCCATAAGTAGTGCCTCCAGGCATCCAGGGATTAATCTTTGATACAGGCTCTCAGAACATTGTAAACAACCGAAAGCATTGCTGTTATTTCTACACGGAGATATGACCTTTGATTCCCGCTCCAATCTTCACACACATTCTTACCACATACTCATTTTCCTTTAGTTTCATATTAAATGTCAATTCAGTATGCTTCTTCTTTCTGAACTTCCATTTAAATTTTGCCTTGTTTATAACTCTACCAATTTCCGGCCTTTCATCTAATTTGCCATTATTTATTTGCTTGTTTGTTTATGTATTCTTTTATTGCCTGTCTCACTTACAAAATTAATTTAGAAACAAAAATTAAACCCCAGGGTACTAAAATATAACAAATTTCCTTTTGCCCTTACTTATGAATTATAAATCCAGAGAAAATCCATATCACAATAATCTTACCTGCCATCTATGTCCTGAGCCCAAATTCGTGCACTTCAATTAAAACAATTACCTCATAAAACACTAATTTAACAAATAGAGGAGGCCTGTTCCCCCTAGTGAAAAATTTTTGCAGTTCTTGCCTCCATCCACATGTATATTAAAGCTAGATTATGTAAGTCTTTATTGAGGGTTCTGTTGCCACACTCAGGAAATCAGGACTTCTTGTTCTTTCTAGACAACGTATCATTTTTAATGTGTTCTGCCTTTCTATTAAATTGTTAGTCTTATCAATAATATCCAATATATACAAGCTGATCAATTTCCACAACAAAGAAAAATCTAATCAACCTACACTTTTTCACACAATTTTTCCCATCTAATTAAGCAAATCATGTAGATGAAATTAAGAAAAAGTAGATTTCATCTTTTAATTCTGCCATTGTTT
>JAQZBX010110804.1:0-10342 GCA_029593785.1 Cabassous unicinctus
AATTTAATCCATTAACATTCAGTGTTATTACTCGCAACGAATTTCTTACTTCAGCCATATTTTCTGTGGATTAATGTATGTCATATGCTGTTTTGTTTCTCTTTTTGTCTTTTTAGATGTTTTTAAACTCTCCTCCAACTCTCTCTCCCTTGATTTTTCCTTTCAACTTATAGAACTTCCTTTAGTATTTCTTGAAGTGCTGGTTTCTTATTGACATACTCTCTTAATATCTGTTTACCTGTGAATATTTTGAACTCTCCATCACTTTTGAATGCTAGTTTTGCTGGGGAGAGAATTTGTGTTTGGAAGTTATTCTCTTTTAGTACTTTGACTATGTCATACCACTGTCTTCTTTCCTCCATGGTTTCAGATGAGAAATCAGCACTTAATCTTATTGTGCTTCCCTTGTATGAGATGGTTCTCTTTTCTCTTGCTGCCTTGAGTATTTTCTCTTTGTCTTGAGCATTGGACATTTTGACAAGTATATGTCTTGGAGTTGGCCTGTTGAGATTTATATTGTTTGCATTGTGCTTTGCTTCCTGGATCCACACATCCATTTCTCTCAATAGGGTTGGGAAGTTTTCAGCCATTATTTCCTTCAACACTCCTTCTGTTCCCTTTTCCTTCTCTTCTCCCTCTGGGATGCCCATAATGTGTATGTTTGTGTGTTTTGTGTTGTCAGTTAAATCCCTGAGTCACTGCTGGATTTTTTCTATTTTTTTGTCTACCTCTTCGACTATCTGTTTGATTTCAGCTGTATTGTCTTCCACATCACTAATTCTTCCTTCTGCCTGTTCAAATCTGCTGTTATGTGACTCCAGCATCTCTTTCCTTTCTTGGGTTGTGCTATTGATCACCATCATATCTGTTATCTTTTTGTGTATGTTTACAATTTCTTCAGTATATTCTCTCAGTGTCTTCTTTATATCCTTAATCTCTTCCTTCACTTCATTAAGATGGTTCATGATATTTGTTGGGAATCTTTGATTAGTTGTTCGATGTTCTGCATATATTTCTGGTTTTAATTTGTTCATTGGAGTGGTCCATGTCTTCTTGTTTCTCAGTGTGATTTGTCATTTTTTGTTGCCCTCTAGTCATCATTTTATCTTGCTGGGTTTATTCAGTTGATTAGCTTCTCTGTCCTCTAGAGTTTCTCTGTCCTCTAGAGTTGGTGGTTCTCTGTGTGTAAGTTTTCTCTTTGACACTTTTTCTTCTTATTTTGTTTCCTTGCTTCTTTCTATGTTACCTTGAAGGGAAAAGATTAATGCCAGAGGAATCGAAAGATTTGAGAAAGGAAGAAGGATAATAGTAATAGTAATGAAAGTTAGTAGAGGGGCCAAATAGGACTTAGTGAAATGAATCTTTAACTTGTGTAAGCAGTGTAGAGTAATAGGAAAAAAGTGGAGTACCTACAATGGGCTGGGAAACCAAATAGAGGAATATATATATAATGATTTAGAAGGTTAGAATGATGAGGAGGGAGAGAAAGAGTAAAGAAAGGGCTAAAAGTAAAAGGCTAATATTATATATAAAAAAAGAAGAAAACAAAATAGATATAATAGAGATTGCACCCTTAAGTTGTGGGCTAATGAAAAACTGTAGTATCTAAGAACCACAACAGAAAGCAGAAGGCAGAGTGATGAGGGAAGGTTAAGAGATAGCTTGTAATGCAGTATCAGTATAGACAGAGAATGGGAAATCACTGAAGAAGAAGCACAACAAAGAAGAAACAAGCTAACAGCACCTAATTTAAAAAAATGAAAGAAAAAAGAAGGGGGAGGAAAGAGGAAAGAAAAGCAAGAGACAACAAATAAACAGAGAAAAGCCAAACAATCATACCATCAAACAGTCAAAGAAGCTAAGGAGGAAGTGTTCCTTCTAGTGTACTTGTGGATCCTCTCAGCCTGCTTACATTTATCAATTTCTCTTCATGGTTCTATCTGTAGGTTTTGAGGCAAATTTTTGATATTATACTAAATTAAGAACAGGTATTCATTTTTTAATGTGACTGTCTTTTTTTGGAGGGGGTTGTATAAGGGACCCAAAAGGAGTCCTCTGCTAGATCACCCCCTTCACTGAGGGGACCCTAAATAGGGTCTTGGAAACTAATCAAGCCCTACTCACTTCCTGACCTCCCCAGGAGCACTGAAGCTTTGATGCTTGTCAGTGCAGAGCGATAAAATTGGCTGATTCTGCCCCCTCTGGGGCCAGGCCTCAGTGTCAGTGGGCTGCTGGGTAAATCAAGTTTTCTCAGCAGTTTCGCCTCTCTCCTCAGCCTGGCACTGTTTTGAGTCTGCTTATCTGCTCCCCACAGCTATGAGGAGGTCTAGGCAGCCAAATCCACAGAAGTTAAACCCCTCTCCACCTTCTGTCAGAGCCCTCCCTCCTTTAGAGTATACTCCCTCATGCCTGCAGGCAGTGGGAGTCACGGATGTAGGATCCACAGCTCCAGCCAGCTGTTTTCTGTGTGGGTGGGGCTCAGCCATCTGTGTTGACCACCACAGGCAGGCTCAGAACTCACAAATCTCCACTTATCACTCCATGCCTCAATCTGCACGCTGCTAGATGACTCAAGCTTCTCACTCCGTGTGCCCACAGCACAGGCCCTCAGGCAGGACCCTGTCCACAATCGGCCATCCTCGGAGATCTAGTTCATGAGTACCCACATAGATCGACGCCATCTTGGTCTCCGGAGCTAATAGGTTTTGATCACTGCTTATGTACTTTGAAAATACAGTCAAGTTTCAGAAACTGCTTCTTCAAGACACTTTTCTCAAACTTTGGTGAACATCAGCATCACCTGTAAGGTTTAACAATATATATTGCTGGTGCCAAAGATGTATTGTGTTGATTATGGGAGTATGGAATGGGAGTGCCAGATGTACACTCTGGACCATGTTTGGTGGTGGAAGTCTGATGATGTTGTCTCATAATCTGCTGCAAATGTTATGCCACAGTGTGGTGTGTTGGTGAAGGGGTGCTGTATGGGAATTCTACACATGTGCATGATTGTTTGTATGTTCAAAACCTCTGTAGTAATTATATATATATAAAATAAAAGGGTGGGTTGTGGAAAAATAGATCCAATGTAAGATTTGGATTATAGTTATTAGTAATATTTTGATGATGTCTTGCACAGTTAGTAACAAATTTTTCAAACAATACAAGGTTTAAAAAAATAGATTGCTGGACACCATCCCAAAGTTTCTGATTGTGTAGATCTGTGGCAAAGTCTGAGAAATTGTTTTTTAGAAAGTCCCCAATTCAGACTGAGGCTACTATTTGGGGACCACACTTTGAGGAGCACAGCTTTCAACTGTTTAATCATTTAGAAATATTTGCAATATAAGATTAACCCTAATTAGAAGTAATGTAGAAAAACACACTCTGTAGCTTTGCAGATAGATTTTCCCCTTTATCATTAGGAATTCCCATGATTATTATTTGCTGATCCTCCTACATAATTTTAAGTCAACCTGATTCCTTTAATAAACTATGAAGAGCAGTAAATGAATAATAATTTTACCTATTGTATTTCAGTATGGAAAGTTCAGATACCCTGTAATTAAAGACATATTAAAATACAAAGAATCTTGGGTCAATTTATAGGTTCTCTTGATAAATTGAATTTAAGAGTAAAAAATGCAAAATGTTTAGTTGTGTTGTTATCAATCCTCAAATACCTTTAGCAGAGATGTTTTCCAAAAGCTGACTGTCTGCATTTATGAACATTTTATGAACTTCTGGACTCAACTATTTACAATCTTCCTTTGATTTACATTACAGCACATCTAGAAACATGCAATAATACATTATAATTATATGTATAATAAAAGTTTATAGGCCCAGGAATGTTTAAGCATGTTTTATACCCATATCCATGTCCAAAGGCTACTGGGGTGTTCTGTGAAATATTGAACAATTTGGATTTGTGCAATATTGTCCTAAGCATTTCAGGTAGCCTGGTAGTCTTGGCTACTATTGATAATAGCAGACCCCAATGTCTTCAGGCACCAAATGGGCTAACTCAAGATTTCAATGTGCTCTCCATAGGGTGGCTTCTATCCCTGTTGAGAATTAGTGGCTTAAGAGATTTAAACATATCCAACATTCTTATGATTGAATTAGGCTCAGGCTTTATAATCCTGATGGTAACTCCATCAGTCAAGACCTATGAAAGCCCTCTCCCACTCTAAGATGACTTACATAAGACTTTTTCTTGTTCTTTGATAATTTGTTATTTGGAATTCATGGAGGTAGGTGGCATTCCTTGTATCTTCTGAGTCCATACATCTGCTGAGGCCCAGAAGTTTCCCTGAAGTTCCAAGTTGCCACCATCATGGACTCAACCACACTCAGGTTGGCTCTGGTATGTAGGAGTAACATAAATAAGAGCATGGAAGTCCATGACCTTCTCAGGAATAAAGGGTACATTGTTCAGTCTTTTGGAACTGAATGAACATCATGTGAAGCTACCAGGACCAGATCCCAATCACTGCATGATTTATGATTTCACAACAACATACAAACAAATGTACAATGACCTTTTAAAGAAAGGTGAAGACTTCTTTAGTCAGAATAGAATCTTACACATCTAGGGAAAAAATCAGAGAATCATGCTAACCCAGAAAGATTTCAAGAGTTCACACATAGATTTAATCTCATCTTTGCAAGTGAAGAGAAAGTGTATGACAGAGTAGTGGAATATCTGTGTTCCAGGGATGAAGTGATACCCCAGGCTGTGCATGTGATCAATGTGGACATTGAAGATACCCAGGAAGATGCCACTCTGGGAGCTTTCTTCATCTGTGAGCTCTGCAAGTGCATAGAGTGTGCAGATGACATGGAAGATGGTCTGAGTGAGCTGCTCCTGAATTTTGAGGAGAAAACAGTAAAGAGTTTTCTTCACACCATCTACTTTTACTGAAGATATTGGCTGATCTGGGATGCTTCCTCAAGTAAATACTTTTGTGTCAACATTTACTGCTCCATATTTTCCCTGAAAAGCTTTTTATCTTAGTTGGCCAGGAAGATCTAGAGAAATAACATGCACACCGGTCTGCCTAATAAGAGACCTTTATTTTCTCTCAGGTTTGAAGGATGGAAATGTCACATTAAGGTGTTGGCAAAGGCATGCTTATTCATGGAGTTGGTAGTATTCTGGTACTGGCAGATCTCCACCACAGGGTGATTTACTATCTGGCTTGTTCCAACTCCTGGCTTCTTCCTGAGGTTTCCTCTGATTGACTGCATTCAATTTTTCTCTCTATCAGGCCTCCAGTCATATACCTTAAGGCCTATGTGGTGGTTTGAAGCTGTACCAACCCTAGAAAAATATATTCTTAATTATCATCAATTCTTGTGAATGTAAACCCTTTGTAAGTAGGACTTTTGATAAGTCTACTTCAGTTAAGGTGTGGTTCAGCACAATCAGGAAGTGTTTTAACCTTATGAATGGTATCCTTAATAAGTGTAATGAAACTCAGACAGAGAGAGAGCCATAGGAAGCTAGAAGCTGATCATCAAAGGAAACTTTAAGATGTCAGAGAGACCAGGAGATGCCACCATGTGTCTTTCCATGTGACAAGATAAGGACCAAAGATTGACAGTAGCCAAGCCCAGATAGCATCACCTTTATGATGCCTTGATTTGGACATTTTCTGAGCCTCACACCATGAGTGTCTAAATTCCCAAGGTTTAACAGGACCCATTTCATGCTGTTTTTTTGCACAGCCTGGGAAACTACCCACCCAGATTCAATTTGGCTACCGATTAATAATATCTTCAAAAGTAATTTTTTGCAAATGGATTCATGTTCATAGGAAAAGAGTTGAAAACTTGAGCAAGTCTTTTTGGGAGGGACTGAATTCAATCACTAAGAGCATCTTTAAGCTTTTGTCCTAAATCCTGTTTGTGTTATTATTTTTAGGTATACCATCAGAAGAAGGGAATGTTGTCAAGAAAATCATTTTATGAGAAACAGAAAGCAATAAATAATAACTGTTAAATAGCACTCAAAATGTGTATTGTTCTATGTATTTTATACTGCAGACTTAATGTAATGCTCATAGAGCTCTGTGAGAAAGATAAGGCAATTTCAGAATTTTCTGAATAAGCAAAGCAAAGCTGATAATAGATAAATGATTTGTTTACAGACATTCAGTAAATAAAACTATTTTCAAAGTAATTACTTTTCACAATTTTTTCTGGTTTGGAATATTATATTAAATGTTATTTTCCTCCAATGAGAAAAGCATTATATTGCATTTCTAAATTTAAGTCTTTGATTATGTATTGCATCGTTCTTACCAATGCTGTCTTCAAAATTATAAGCCAAGATAGATAATGGGCTACATATTATTGCTAGAAACATGACATTATCTATTTAAAAACACCTCACCATATGGAATCAAATCCAAACTAATTTGCATAAAATATATATTCTTGTTTCTTTTAGTGGTATGAATTTCATGCCCTAACCACATGCATTTTAAATGATTTAAGCCTTATCATTACACAGAGCAAAACATTCTTTCATAATGAGCAGATTTGTTAAAACTTAACATGTTATTGTTTTCAACATTGGGATCATCATATAATACATCCATGTATGTCCACAGCAAAAAAGGGAAACATTTTCTTGGTAGTCATTAGCAGGGGAACCAAACCATGTATTATGAAATGTAGAAAAATAACGAAGATACAGTTGGTAATAGTTGTATTGATTTGTTTACAGAATGAACTATATTTGAGAGTTCAAAAGATGATGGTTCTTTTTCATTTAAGTAGTCAGGATGGGGCAAGAATGGAAGTGGGGATCAACTCATAGAGTGTTTCATGCAAGAGAGAGAATGGCAGTATGGAGTAGGCAGGTGTTGGTGGAAATACAGAGGAGTCAATTGAGTGGTGAGAGTTGGAATTTAAATGATAGGGTTTGATTATGATAAGATGGAGAGGAAGGGATTTGGAATCACTCTCAGGTTTCTGACTATCCACAGAGTTGCTGCATCCAGATACATGTAATTGATAGGTTTGAAGATAGGGTGCTGAGGGGCTTCTTTGTTCATTGAATTTCTCTTTTTTTGATGCACTTTAGGATAAGTCTATCAGCTGAGCATGGGAAATCTTGATCACAAAAGGAGGGAGGTGGTGAGGACATATGGTTGAAATAACTGTTTCAAATTATGGGAGAGCCAAATGAATAAAAGTTTTACAGATAGACATGGAGCAGTAGGAATGTAGGAGAGTGTGAATAGAAGGAAGCCCTTTTGGGAAAAGCAATTTCCTGAAAAGTGAATATGTCATCCTTTCCAGATATTGGAGGATGGTGAGGAGAGAAGCATAAATATAATCCTAAGCATAATCCCTTCATCTCCACTAGAATTTCCTGGGGACCAGGAAGAGCTCTGATGCTTGAGGGAGCCCCCTGTTCAAGCCCCTTCCTGAAGGAGGTATCCACAACTGACATTTCCTTCATTACTGTTGATATAGCAGCATGATATATTTGGGATGAAGACAGAATGACTTCCAGACACAGAGAATGAGGCCAGGGACCATTGCATATGTTCAGGGTAGCATTGTTACCTCTGCAGGGTTTCACAGAATTCTGAGCAGTATACATTTTCCACACCAATAGGTTGAAAACAGCTCTCTGAAGACTTCTGTGTATACACACCAAGTGCAGATGACTTAAGAAAGGGCCACATTGTTACCCCAGGACAAAAGCAGGCCTCATTCCACCATAAGAATTTGTTTCATATCATTTGTCATTCTTCTTCAGCCACTCTAATTTTTCCCTAGATTTTGAACCCTTCCTGCAGCAGGAATGACATTTGCAAGATGCAAATATGGGTTCTAGGAAAATGGAGCCAATGTAGGTAGACTGAGTTTGACCCTTTCAAGAAAAGTAGAGAGAAGGCAGGGACCTACCTAAAGGAGCTGCTTGGGGTATATATAGAACATGAAGATGCTCTGAGTCATCTAGGAGGGTCCTGGAGAGATAAGGAAATCAAAGGAAAATGGTGAGTTGGTCAACCCTGTGGCTGGAAATGGCACATATTTTCCACTCTCAGGGCAAAGTAGCCTCACACTGCTACCAAGAAAGTGGGAGGGGGAATTCCCTGGAAGGAAGCATCAGGGAGGGTGGAGAGTGGTTTCTTTGTGGTGAGTTTGGACAGCTGAGCCTCCTTTGAATCTCAGAAGGGGCCCTAACAAGACAGGGATAGGGGAAGGGGGATCCTCTCAGGCAGGCTGTCATGCCCAGCTGCCCATGGAAAGAAAGCAACTAGATTAAAGAGGGGACAAGGACAGGCATCTAATCTGCAGGACTCTAGTATGCTGTAGAGGCCTGAAATGTCAGGGGAAAGGGTGGCAGATAGATTTCTGAAGGCTAATTAACCCAAGGAGACTGCTAAGCTGAGTGGATGAATTCCCACCTTGTATATGTGAGGTCCCTGGTTTGATTCCTGGCTCCCCTTAGAGAAGTGATCCACAGGGTTCTCAGGCATCCAGGTGATACCTTATGACAGGGTACATAAAACAATCTTTTTGTTTTAAGATTTCTTGCATCTGTTATTTTCTTAAAAGAACAGTTCTTTTTTTTTTCTTATTTCACTCACTAAAACCTGGAGCATCACCTGCAGAGGGTAGGTTGCAGGGTGATTGATTGATGAACACCGGCAGCCTGAGAAGCTCCTTAGGGGCATATGATGGAAAGCTTTCTTTGGCTGTATTTCTTTTTTAGTTGCTGCTGTTTGGTTTCTTATTTGCTGTGTTTCCCCTTTTTAAACTGATTTTTCTACCTACATTACTTCTTTTTTTCCCTTCATTTCTCTATATTTTGTTTTCCATTTTTTTCTTTCATTCCACCTCCTTTTGTTTGACATAAAATTTTTCTTATTTTTATTTCTCTCTCTTTTTTTACTTTCTTCCTTAAAAATTTTTTTTCTCTTTCTTTTCCCTCTTTCTCTCTTCTCATCAGCCCAGACTTTAATTCATTCTATATATTTTTTGTTTGTTTCTCATTTCATTGTTTCTAGTCCACTTTTTTTCTTATTCTTCTGTACTTCTTAAGATTTATTATTTGTGTTTATTTATTTTCCAAAGTTTTGTACAGTTCCTCTTTTACCTTTAAAAATTATTATTACTATTATTCTATGTCTCTTTTTATCTCTTTACTTTTCTTTGGTCTTAAATTTTTTTTCAAGGGAACATAGACAACAAGAAGGAAATAGAATAAGAGGAATGAAGTGTCAAAGTGAAACCTTACCATATACAAAAAAACAAACAAACAAAAAAAACAAAATAAAACCCTGAAAGAGAAGCTAACCAACTGAATAAACCCATCAAGATAAACAGATGCTTAGACACCCCCCCCAAAAAAAAAAATGACAAGCCATACTAAGAAACAGGAAAACATGGTCCAGTCTAATGAATAAACTAAAAAACAGCAGGAGATGCAGAACATGGAACAACTAATCAGAGATGTTGAAACAAATATCATGAATCAACTTAATGAAGTGAAGGAAGAGATTAAGGATATTATGAAGACAGTGGAAGAACATACTGAAGAAACTGTCAACATACATAAATGATAATGGATATGATGGTTATGAATGGTATAATGCAAGATATCAAAAATACAATGGACGCACATAACAGCAGACTTGAACAGGCAGAGGAAATAATCCGTGATGTGGTAGACAGTGCAGCTGAAATCAGAGAGATAGTAGAACAGATAGATTTTAAAAAATATAAAAAATCCAGCAGGGAATTAGGAACTTGAATGACAACACAAAATGCACAAGCATATGCATTGTAGGCTTTCCAAAGGGAGAAGAGAAGGAAAAGGGGGCAAAAGGAGTGTTGTAGGAAAGAATGGCTGAAAATTTCCCAACTCTTTTGAGGTACATATATTTACGTGTCCAGGAAGTGCAGCACACCCCAAACATTATAATTCTAATGGGCCTACCCCAAGACATATACTTGTAGAGTTGTCTAATGCTCAAGACAAAGAGAGAATACTGAAAGCGGCAAAAGAAATGAGATCCATCACATACAATGTAAGCTTGATAAGATTAAGGGCTGATTTCTCAACTGAAACCATGTTGGCAAGAAGGCAGCTGTATGACCTAGTTAAGGTGATAAAAGGAAAAAAAAATCTCCAACCAAAAATCCACTATCCAGCAAAGCTGGCATTCAAAACTGAGGGAGAGTTCAAAATATTCACAAATAAACAGAAATTAAAAGAATTTAACAAGAAACCTTCCCTTCAAGAAATACTAAAAGGAATTCTGCCTGTCAAATAAAAAAAAAAAAAGGAGACAGAGAGAGTTGGAGGAGA
>JAQZBX010110805.1:0-10344 GCA_029593785.1 Cabassous unicinctus
ATCTATTTCTAAAGTCCAGTACAGAAAAGAGCTACATGAATAGACCACCAATTTAATCAGATTTTTTTACTGAGGTCAATCCTGGATAGCACCATTTTAAATACAAAGTGATAATAATTCTATCTTCCAGAAGTTTCTTAGACCTCTGTCTAATAATGCTCCCTAAGTTTCCTCCAAAATCTTGATTCTGCAGATGGTCTAGTTCCTGCACACATTCCTGCACATCTTTCTCTGAACCCCTAAGGAATAATGTTCACCTTTTTGGCCCTCTTAGTATTCAGACCACCATGTATTTCCCAAGGTATAGCTTCTCATGCTCTCTTGGAGATTCTAACAGTTCCTGGGCTGTGGCTGAATAAAGAGAGCACATGCTTTTTATTGAGAGGTAGGGTAGGCTTTATGATGACCAACATGGAAAAGTGACTCTTGCCAGATTTATGCTGAGTCTTAAGATACCCAATTTCTACTTCCTGTATAGTCTATTTCCTGGACCACTGACTCTTGGAACCCAGCCACTATGCCGTGATGAAGTCCTAGTCCCATGAAGAGGTCCACATGGACAGGAACTGAGGCCCT
The DNA here is from genome assembly GCA_029593785.1 of Cabassous unicinctus. Lineage (NCBI taxonomy): Eukaryota > Metazoa > Chordata > Mammalia > Cingulata > Chlamyphoridae > Cabassous > Cabassous unicinctus. The sequence goes on from JAQZBX010110805.1 coordinate 577, forward strand.
TAGCCTATTGTTTCCACTGAGCCCCCATCCAGCACCAACATGTCAGCCATCTGAGTGAGGAAATGTGACAGCGAATTCTCCATTCCCATTCAAACTTCCCAGCTGAGATGTGAAGTAGAATTCAGCCTTCCCTGCCATACCGTACCCTGTAAATTTGGGGCACACTAAATGATTGTTGTTGGTATACATCACTAAATTTGGGATGGTTTGTTATACAGCAGTAAATAAATGGAACATGGGTCCTGAAAACTTACTCTTATCTCTAATATATTTCTCCCCATCCTATTTAGTTTATCAAAAGCATATAGATCAGCTCATTTTTTAAGACTCGTTCTACACTTTGGGAACTTTGAGCATTTTCACCCAAGTTTCAAGAATTATATTTGTACTTAGCTCACTAGCAGCTGCATAGACCGAAAGACACTTACTGGCCATTTTTTTTCCAGACCTGACCACTGCTACACACTGCTAAATGCTAGCTCTTCAAATAGCTGAGAGCTGAATCTTAACCTTCCCTAATTCTAAACTTACGTACCCTCCTTCAAGTATCCTCTAGACTTTAGCTCATTTTCAGAGCAGAGTATACTGAGCCAAGTATATATTAAGGTATTTCTTGGAGCAGATAATTACTTCTACTTTGTTCCTAAGGTTCTCTCTACTTATATGGGTGATTTCATTTTGTGTTAAAATTTATGGAAAAATGGCAAACAAGGAATTGCTCAGGCCGCCATAAAGCAAGGTCCCTCTTTAACAGTTTGATAATTCTCACACCATCCTGATCTTTCATTTATTTTTAATTATGTATTTCTTACCGTATTACAATCCTACTAAAGAACACCTTCTTTGACCCTCTTTCTCCACATTTTTAAATCTTTAGAACAGCTCTTCCATAATCTCATCATTATCAAAAGCATCTTTTTCAGTGTCCATTTAAAAATTCCATTTTTCTAATAAGCTGACTCGACCATCTATTTTCTCATATTTTAATAGAAAAATGAACTTGAAAGAAAAGAAAAAAAAAGAAAAACGGACAGTTGTTTTAAACGATTCCACATCAAAAATTTTTATTTTATGTTTTCCCTCTACTATTACAAGGTATTGGTTTAAGTTTTTGAATCAACATATTCAAGGAATTTATGCTAATTAGAACTTTCCAACAATGAAATCTAATGTCTTATAAAAGCACTATCACTATATTCCCCTAGAGAATGCCCTCTGGCAGTGCCAAGAATACCAATTAAAGAGGTTGTATTTTATATGGCTCAACCTTCTTTCCCCCTGAACTGCTTCTACAATATGTAAATCAAGTATATATTGCATGTCAGCATGACCTAAATAGGAGGAGGCTAAACCAGAATCAGAGTGAGGTTCAAAGCAAGAGGGGCATATGCTAGAATGTTTAAACCTGATTTTAGTGTAGACTTAGCCAGAGATGCAAGTGATGACTGTATGGCTCAATTGTTTTAAAACTTTGTATAAAAGTTTAAGAAAACATGCTTGGAATTGGGATGAAATCAATGGACTATTATTTTGCCTTAAACGTCCTCTGAGAAGGTTCCCTGAGAAATGGAATATACACATTGCAAAAGGTTAGAACAGAAACTGGGGATTCCATATCCTTGGCATCTCTAACTTTGTTCACCAGAAGAAGGGCTAACATAGAAGGCAAAAATAGGAAGGTTTTATCAACCCAAAATGGGGCCAAATTTTATAGGCTTTGTGATTCTACATAATTGCTAAGGGTGGACCAAAAATTTGGTCCTAATTTATTTAGCAACTACTGCCAAGAAATTTAGAAAGTGTCACTACAGCACATTTCATACCAAATTAGCCTTTATATACACCTGTGTCCTCCAATGGACTTAAAGCTTATAAGGCCAGGCGCTGTCATTCATCTTTGTATTTCTACAGGTCTTGCTTCAGTAGCTAACATATAGTAGGTATCTTCTGCTAAAATGAATAGATTTTTTCCAAAATTTGTTCTTTTATTCCCCAGTTTGGGAGAAAAGATTCTTACTTTTATCACAGCACGATTAGAAAACAGCTTTCTCTTCATATTTCAAAACATATCCTCCTTTTGCATATTAATCCCAAGGATTCTCCACATTTTATTTATACACACACACACACACATATATATCTGCTGATTCTGCATTCTCAAAGAATAATTTTTAGTATCTGGCTTGATATGACATTTTTTTTTACATCCACAGCCCTTGCACGTTTTCTGCAAGATGAAGTTAAAATTACATTCCAAAATTAAAAGTTTACACAGAAAAGACAGCTTGTCATTAAATATGATTTATCTTTTATATTTCTTTTGTGACAACATACAGTAACAAAACTGATATTTTCTGGTCCCTATTCTCTTCATGACCTACACCATCCAATTCAGATCACACATTTTCAGATTCCACAAATTGCATGTTAATTCTAATGCTCTACCCTTTATAACCTGCTATTTTTAATGGCTAATATGAAGTTCTCTGAAGACAAACTCATGGTAAAGTGGTTATAAGTGGGGTAGTGTTGCCCCCTCCCAGAGATAATCATAAGTGAGATAAATGAGATATCCCAGAGATAGACATAAATGTATAGGAGAATTCTAATTCTAATTACCTGAACCTAGAAACTTTTAATTTTACATATAAACACATAGTATTTTTGCACAGATTTAATATGTACTGAACTTCCCAGAGATGGATGTGTAATATAAATATAGGGAAGATATTTTTGATGGAATTTTACCAAGGTCTTTAACCATTTTTTATGAAATCACACCACTGATTTATTTTGAGTCACCATTACAAGATTTCCCCAATAGCTTACATTTGTCACTGTCATAATTCCTGATGACTTCATACATATATATGCAAGCATCTGACACCATTTGGTTTCCAACTATCATTATTGAGCAGTAACATGAATTTGGAGGAGGGATGGCTAATATAAATCTGCAAAAGAATGGCAGAATGAAGCATTTCTCCTGGGAAATGTATAGAATAAAATATAGAGAGAATCCTTCTGATTCCTGTGACAGAAAAACTGAGCTTATTTATTTGAAGACAAAACTATCAGTTACTTATTGATTGCATTATTGTTATATTCTTCATGATTCCCACCCAAATCTTTCAAGTTCTCTTGGTAGTGCATAATTGCTGCTGATGTGGGAGGGGACAGACAAAGCCAATGTGTAGACCTGATCTGTCATCCCCGGCCATAGTCTGTTCTTCTCATGCGTGTGCTTCTTGGAATGAAATGTGAAAACAGAGAAAATGGGTCATAGAAACAAACCTAGATATTACAGATAATAGAATTTATAGATAGAAACATTAAAATGTTTTTATAACTAGATGTCATATATGCAAGAAGGAAGAGTGAAGTATGAACCCATTAAGGAGAAATATGAAAGATAAAGAAAAAGACACAAATTGAACTTTGAGTGATGGGATAACATATACAAAATAACCTAAACTCTTTGCCCATACTTCTCATTCATCTCAACTCCTCAGCAGCTTAGAACATACTGACCTTTCTTCAAAATCACTTTCTCCTTCAATTTCACCAAGACCTCTCTGGCTAATACTACAAGTTTCTTGGGTGAGAGCAAGCATATTTGGTCCCTGGTTGGAAGGCAAGTCTAGATCAATTTTTGAGATATTCAATATTTTGTTCCTACTATTTAGCATAATTCCTTGCACTATAAGCATGCAATATAAGAAAGGAAGGAAAATGAAGCAAGAGGCATGGGGACAGGAAGGAAAAGAAAAGAGGGAAGAAGGGAGGGAAGAATGAGCAAAGGAGGAGACTTACACTGTCGTAGAACTGACAACTGCCTTCTCCAATGGTTAAAAAAGCTCAAGAGAATTAACTCATCTCATAGAGATTTAATGTAAATGTATAGGTTCATTTGGAAGACCTGATCAAACAAACATGTTTAATTACATCATCTTTCTTAAATGAAGGCAAATTGAAAGTAATCATTATGCAGTAATTTAAATTCATTGATTTAAATACCAAAGTGATATATAATTTAAGTGTAGAGCACTCTTAACTACCACAAAGCATATGCTTAAGAGGCAGTAAATAAGAACTTATAGCGAAAAGCATAATCTTCACTGATGAATGGAGCACTTCAATCAACTGAATCTCTTGGAAGCTAAAATTCAGTGCACAAGAGCCACACACGTTAATATTATTATAAACATTGTGACTCAGCAAGATGGGCCATGTAGAGACTTCAGAGGTGGTCTATCACATAGGAAGCACATCCACCTATTTGAAATGACTGAAGAACAAGCCAGTCAGAAAGTAGAAGCAAGGATTTGAAGTGATCTCTTCAGCCTTGAAAATTCTAGTCAGAATCGCAAAGCATTTGGCCAAATTTGTCTTCTGTAGAAGAGTCAAACTATCATAAATCAGATTGAGTGTGTTTTTTCCTTCTTCACAGGAGGTAGCACAAGCTCAGAAAGTGGAACCATGCTCCTCAGAGGAGGTACAGTGGGAAATAATGAGGGAACAAATCATAATGCACAGCTATCGCAGCTTCTGTGGGCTCTGCCCTGACTCCTCAGAACCTCAGATAGTGCCTTCCCTGAACCCTCCATGACTATCATTGCTGAGTTTGATCTCCAAATGACTGGCATATATATTTATATATGCTGCTAATATAAATACATCCAGACCTGCTTGTTGACTTCAACCTTTATTTTCCTATTTGTTTGATTTATATTATTGTTGAGGGACAGTAATTCATTTTTTTCTTTATTTGTAAAATAGGGGGACAGTAGTAACACACTTGTATTTGTCACACAATTATCAGAAATTATCTGTTTTTTTTTTAAATTTTGAAAATCACATATTATCAGAGCAGAATTCTGTCTCTGAAAATTGGACCACATTCCTTAGAATTGATGGAGCCTAAATATGTTTTCACTCCCTGCAAACTGGTTCTGGGGCAGTTTTCTTTTTCTTGAATTAATCCCCATACAACTATGTTGCTTGTTTGTTAAGTCTCAGTAAATATGATCTGATTTCCACTCTCTGTGTTTCACATTGTCTTTAGTTGCCTGATAGCTTGAGAAACTATAAACAATATGAAGTTTGGTTTTGTTCTTACACTCTAATTTTAAGGTTTTTCTTTCTCAAGTCTGAAACTTTACTCTAAAGCACTCCAGTGACTCCATCCTTTTTTTTTTTTTTTTTTTAGGCGGTACCGGGGATTGAACCCAGGACCTTGTACATAGGAAGCAGGCAAGGCACTTAACCCCAGAGCTATATCTGCTCCCCAATGAGAGTTGGTTTTCATTTATTTATTTGTTTTTAGGAGGTACTACTTATTAATAAGTAGTTTAGGAATTGAATGGGCTCTGCCTTGCAACAATAGTTAATGCCCTACCAAAATCATTAACCAAGTCAAAAGCTGCAATTTATCAAGCAAACAAAATTTTTTTTCATGCACCACTGAGCCAAAGCCCTCTCCAGGGGTAACTAGTATATCTTTTATCACCCTTAGTTATTTTAGTCTTTTTTTTTTAACTTTATGTAAATGGAATAATAAGAATTATCCTTTTTTATACTTGGTTTCCAATGCTCAACATGTTGTCTGTGAGATTCAGTATACGGCTGCATGTAACAATAATTCATTCCTTTTATTACTATGTGGTATCCCATTTTGTGACTATATCACAAAATATTTAAAAGTTCTATTGCTCTTGGACAATTATTTTGTTTCCTGTCTGAGAATATTATGATAAAATTGCTATGACCAATACACTGTTATTAATTATTATTTATAAGGGCAATTATGTTTTATAGAAACATATAGACATTACAAAAGTTAACAAAAAAGTCTTTTTAACTGCAATTTTGCCATATAGGGTGCTCATTATTAGTTTGGGTAGATCAGAATTTCACTGTTCTCTCGTTTCCTCCAGTCTGAAGAATTTTCAGCCAATAATACACTCAATTCCATTTGTTTGAAAAAGATTTTATTTCACCTTCATTTTGGAAGGTTATTTTTGTTTGATAGAGAATAAAAGATTGACAATGTTTTTAATTTTGATTTTGCTTTCATTACTTTAAAGATGTTGTTCCCTTGACATTTACCATGTTTAGTTTCCAGGAAGTCAGGAAGAAGTTTTGTTTCCTTATATCTAATTTGCCTGTTTTCTCTGTCTGCTTTTAATATTTTCTTATCAATGATTTTCAGACATGTTATTATTATGATTTTGTGTGTGATTTTCCTTGAGTTTCTCCTGCTTGGGTGTAGTTGAGTTTCCAATATTTGCTGGTTTTATAATTTTTGTTACCTTTGGAAAAATCTATTACTGTAGTTTGTTCAAACAGTATCTTTTCTGGGACACATATTTTACATAGACAGACAGACAGACAGATAGATGATAGAAACATTGATATATATACATATGGTTATATATTAATTCAAATGTTATCCTTAGGATTTTGTCTATGGATCCCTTGCTTGTTGAGCTAATAATTTAAACATTCTACATTCTTTTTGGTTAGGTCAATGTCCCTAAGTCCAGTTCCTTGCACCAAATAATAGCTCAGTGTGGGGTGTTTTTTGTTTTTTTGTTTTGTCTTTTTGTAATGAATCAGTAAATACATGAATGAATAAAGAGCTCATATGTAGGTAAACGATATGTGAAAATTTAATAAATCACATTTGCATCATTTACTATTTTCAAATTTAATGAGTTTTTAATTTTAATGAATACTATTTATATTCATAATGAAAATACAAGGGTTCACAATACTTACAGAAAGAGATTAGAAACCCAAACTACCACAAATTTCATCTTTGTGCCTGTTAATAGTATACTGCATATGGCTACAGGGTGAACACAGACACCATGACAATCTAGGTCAGATTTTTAAAAATTTACTGCTGGACCTAACTAAGCCAGGCCCAGGTTTAAATGGCATATTAACCACTTTTTCTACCATAGTTCCCCTCTTACTTATTCTTGTGACACTAAGCTCCTTAACTCCTTCTCAATAAAACCTCAGTGTTCTGTGTCAGATAGCCAAAACCATGTGCTCTCTCCCCTGACTACACAAAGTACTTCAGGGTCTTCTGCATTGACCATTTAACCTTGCTAATGACTTGGTATCTTCAATATTTTTAATGTCCTCTGCCTTATTTGTTTAAGCATTTGCTAATGGGAAGCTATTTCATGACAAATGCTATTGACTAGTACAGTCGACTAGCTGGTGATTATCAAGACATTTAAAGATCATTGTGATACAGGTACCTGTTAAATATAGATATTAAATAATGTATAAGACAATACATAAAGAATCTGTAAAGCACTAATGATGCATACCAGCTAATTATCAGTCCTGATAATAATGATAGCATTTATTATTTACTCTTTGCTAAGTTTTAATAGGCTTCAAGTGTTACTCCTTGTGACAGCATTTTCTTTTCAACTAAGATTTTCAAAATAACAAAAGTACTCCCTTTACAAAGGAGAGGCTATATTGCCTGATAGTAAGAATTCCTTGGCCAAGTATGTTTTTTTTTTCATTAGAAAAGTTCAAATATGCATAAAATGCAGGGTTCCCATACACTACCCTATTATTAACATCTTGCATTAGACATTAGTGTGATATATTTTTGACAACTGATAAAAGCACATTTTAAAAATAATTGTACTGTTAACTACAGTCCATGGTTTACCTTAAGGTTCACTGTTTGTGACTCCATGTAGAGTTCCATGGATTTTAAAAAAAAATTTATTCTAGAAACATACAACCACCTAACAATTTCCCTTTTAATATTCCTCAAATCACTCTCTGTAAATAGTTTCTATTCTATCTAGCTCTAAGTAATGGGACTCATACTTGACTTCATATCAGAATTACCTGAGAAGCATTGAAAAATTCTAATGCCTAAGGGACACCTCTAATCAATTCCTTAAAATTCTATGGGGTGTCACTAAGATATCAATATTTTATAAAACTCCCTAGGTGATTCCCATGTCCAACCAAAATTGAAAAACACTGTTCTAAACCTTCCCCTCTCTCCTAAAGCTCACTGCTATATATTTAAATTCTCATTGTTTTAAAAATTTAAACAGACCAATATGTCAAGCCCTCGATATTTATTGCAAATAACTATGAATCTTATTCCTCAAAAATTGAAACTCAGTGGCTACCACAGTTTCCGAGAGGAGGGGGAGGGAAGAATAGAATATATGGAACATACGACATTTTTAGGGCATTAGAATTGTTCTGCATGATCTTGCAATAACCAATGCAGGCCATTTTAAATTTCATCAAAACCTATAAAAGTATATGGTCCAAAATGTAAACCATAATGTAAATCATTGATCATGGTTACTAGCAATGTTTCAATATTGTACATCAATTGTAACAAATGTACCATCTGCATGTAAAATGTTTTTAAGAGGGGAAAGGGGGAAAGGGGGAGGGTGTTGGGTATATGGGAATCCCCTATATTCTCTGTGTGACTTTTCTGTAACCTAAAGCTTTTTTGAAGATAAAATGGAAAAAAAATAAGACACTGGGGGAATATACAGAAGAAAATGTCACTGTACTATCAAGACAACAGATCTTACAGTGATGAAAGGCACAATGTCTAATTTTTTTAAATTTAATTTTTAAAATATTTTATTTTGTTATTTTTAAAGCTATTATTTCATTTTCTTATTAATTTTATTTGGCTCTTTTGTTGGCTTTGTTAGTGGAGAGGTTTTAGATGACAGAAGGGTCACAACTGTGGCAGGGGAGGATCACTGGTGTGGAGTGGCAGTGATGGGGGGAAGCCTAGGGAGGAGTTCACCTCGGGCATGCCTCTAAGTCATATGAATATGTTCAAGAGTTCATGAGGTATTGTCTCAGTGGATGGAGACCCACACAATAACCAAAAGAATATTGAATTCCCATCCTGGGGAGTTCGGCAACATTCTCTAATAGGAGAGCAAGAATCCCCCGAGTATAAGGGTAGTGCCTAGTGAAGGAAGACGGACCATTATGCCAAGCCCTTGACACTGATGATTGTACTTTTGAACCTTTTTTTGTGAAATTGAAACTTAGCCTAGTATTATGTTGCCTAAGACTTACCACCTGCAATCCTCCTTGTTCCTCAAATGTGGCCTATCTCTAAGGCAAAATCAGTGCATAAACATTACCTCCCCCTGACATGGGACATGACTCCTGGGAATAAGTGTCCCTGGCACTGAGGGATTATTATCAAAAGCCAACTAGCAGTATATCTGGAGAAAGACCTTGGCCAAAAGAGGGAAATGGTAAATACAAATGAGTTTTTATGGTTAAGAGATTTCAATGTGAGCCAGGATCCAACTCTGTCACACTGGGGAGCATAAATTCCAAAGTAGGACTCACTTGTAGGGTGCCACAGTCCTGAGGTTTCATTTCCTACCCATAGTGTCTGGATGTCTCTCTCCAGAGCCCTCAGAAGCTGTGCTATTGGGGGCAATATTTACTGTGGCAGTCAATGAGATCTTGCTGAGATGTGCATATGTGCAACCTCTGGAATGACCTCTGACTCACTTTGAAATCTCTTAGCCTTATAAACTCATTTGTCTTTACCCTTTCCCCCTTTTGGTCAAGGTCTTTTTCCAGTTGATTTGCTAGTTGGTGCTTGGTAGTAATCCCTTGGTGCCAAGGAGTCTCATCCCTAAGCATCATGTCCCATGCTGGGGGGAAGGTAATGCATTTATATGCTGAGTTTGGCTTAGAGAGGGGCCACATTTGAGCAAC
>JAQZBX010110806.1:0-10341 GCA_029593785.1 Cabassous unicinctus
TTTTTTTTTTTTTTGGAGTAATAAGGGACCTAAAAGAAGTTAGTACAAAAATTATGTCTATATTTTCCCTGTCCTATAGGTATCAGCTGGATGTTAGATATCCCAGTGAATCACTACTCTTAAAGGAGCTGGGAATCAAACTAGGGACCTCATATATTCAAGGCAGAAATTTCTCCACTGAGCTAAATTACTAATTGGGTCAGTTAGCTCTTCAGAAAGCTATTTATTCACTCTCCCCTGGGAAGGTTTTACACTCCTGTGGCAGCAGGATTATGCAGACTGTATGAGCAGATCTCCCCTCCCCTCTCCTGGTCAGTTTGAGTTCCCTTATGAAATTCAAATGGGACCCTGATGTCTGAGTTCACCTCACTGAAATGGTTTCCAAGTCTCTTCTAGACCACCCACTCCTCCCAGGGCACCCTAAATAGGCTTGTGGAAACTTATTAAGCACTACCCATTGCCTGCTTCCCTTAGGGGAGTGAAATTCTGATAGCCCTCAGTGAGAAACTATTAAAATGGCTGAGTCCACCTTCTCTCAAGCCAAGCCTCTGTAACCCAGGGTGGTTAGGTAAATCAGGCTTTCTCAGCAGATTTGCCTTCCCCTCCCCTCAGACTGGTGCCACTTAAAGGTCGCTGCTGTGCTCCCCAAAGCTCTAAGGGAATCCAGAAAACCAAGTTCACTGCACCAAAATGATTTACAATCCTCTTCTAGACCACTCCTTCCTCCCATGGGACCCGAAATAGGCTTGTGGAAACTTATTAAGCACTTCCCGTTGCCTGACTCCCTTAGGGGAGTTGAAATTCTGATAGTCCTCAGTGTGGAACTCTATAATTGACTGAGTCCACTCTCTCTCAAGCCAAGCCTCTGTATTCCAGGGTGGTTAGGTAAATCAGGCTTCTCAGCAGATTCACCTCTCCCCTCAGCCTAGTGCCATCTCAAGCCAGCTGGTGTGCTACCCAAAGCTCTAAGAGAGTCCAGACAACCAAACCCACAGAAAGGAAACTGTTCTCCACCCTTTGCCAGAACCCTCCCACTCCAGGAGAATGCTCCCTCTTGCTGGGTTGCTGGTGGGATTTGGGGCTCACCCTGGCTCTTTGTCCAGAGGGTGGGGTTTAGCTGTCTGCATCTATGATTTCCATGGGGCTAAAAATTCATGGTTTTATCTTGAGCAATCCATCTCCCTGTCCAGCTCCCTTCAGAACAATGTCCTAAAGGCTCTTGCTCTGTGGGTCCCCAGAACAGTCCACTTGGGCAGGATCCTGTCCCAAATCAGCTGTCCGTTGCGAGGAGGTGGAGAGTTCCCACCTAAACCAATGGCATCTTGCCTCTGTCCTGTCTGAATACATTTAAAGAATAGGATTGGAGAAAATGCTTTGGAGAGCTAAGTGTCAGTATAGAGGATATGAGGAAATCAGGGATTATTAAGTGAAGTGATTGCACCTAATTGTGTTGAAGATTTTAAAATACTTAGGAATTATCAGATTAAGCCTTAAATCAAACATGTGGAACCTGCCATAACAATACTAATCACCAGTTGAATTAACTTCCTAAGCAAGTCTCTTAATGAAAGTTAGGACATGGACTGGGAAAGGGTGCAGCATTAGATTCAGAAAGGAAATATCTGAGAGAATGCCTGAAGACTGTAATTACCCTGAATCCCAAACTCCAGCAAATCCCTCTAGTCAGATGAGACACTCCCTCTGGACCTGAATGATGAGGCTCTTCCTTCCATCCTGGAAATCTCTAAAGAAGTAATCTTGCAAAGGAAAGCCATCTATTATGTCTTACCAGGACTACCTCATTATATTAATGTTGAAAATGAGAATCAGATCCAAGTATCCCCTTTAATGAACGTTGGTTACAAGAGGAAGAGAATATTGGCCCTACAAAACTTACTAACTACCCAAATCAAGCAAACAGAAAAGTGAATTCACATTATGTGGTTATTGAATGGACTCTATGGATCCTAGACTGTGGAGGGAAGCACAGAGATGGGACTGAATGTGTTGATATTGGTGCATTTATCAGAGTCTGAACTCCACATGCCAGCTCACACCACTGAAAATATTTCTTACCACTGGGATAATTGCCAGGAAAATGGCCATACTCATGGTCACATCAAATGGCATTAATGTTCCATGTTGTATTCATTTCCTATTGTTACTGTAACAAATCATCACATGCTTGGTGACTAAAACAACACAAATTTATTGTCTTGATATTCTAAATATCAGAGGTCCATTGAATTCAGGTATGGGGGTCAATAAGTCTCTCAGGGCATAAATATGCTTATGGTAGAATAATAAGTTTAGATTTTTTTGTATCAACCAGCAAAATAAATTTCTATAAAATGACAATATCTATCTTAATGAAATTGATATTTTATTACTAAGGTTTATTTTGTCAGGAAACCTAATTGTCTTATTAGATTTACTTGGTTAGTATTTGTTATATAATTTCATTTCCTTTTATGTTATTAAATATTCTATATCTCTCTATATTAGATGTATCTATTTGAGTAGCATACAATTAGAATTGTTTAATTAGGTTTATCAACCTTTTCTAATGCTGTATTTTATTCAATTTACACTTATAAATGGTGAGATGATTTGTTTATATCTAGAATTACATGTTATTATTTGTAGTGTAAATAGTTCATATTAAGTATAGCAACCATGATGAATAGTTGGCTATAAATGTTATGCATCGATTTTACAATAAAGCTCCTACATATATCAATTTTAGTCTACTAAAATATGTATAATATATAAGAAACATTGTCTACATAAATTGATTGTTGGTATCCATATATGCAAATAATTTGTTTTTCAAATTTCTGTCACTTTTTTATTATATGCCAGCAGTATGCTTTTGAAATTTTTGTTACAATTTACCTTTATGTGACATGCAGATAATATTTTATTACTTGTTTATTTTATGTTGTTTAGAAACTGCTTAGAGTAAATAAGAAGAAAATGATTAACAATGTGGTTAAACAAAATAGGTAACTGTAAAGAAGCATTTTGTAAATTTCTTAGAACAATCTTGATATTTTAAAACTACATATATTTCAGGGTAAATTATCAGAAGATGGGAAGGATTTTTGCAACATATAACAAAGAGTATGCATTTAATATCAAATTACACTCAAAGAAGATTTTCAAATTACATAATAATAACTTTCATTCTCACATTTTTTTTTATTTTTAAAAGAGCTTTAGATTACATAAATGTTAAACAAAAAAATATAGGGGATTCCCATATACCTCACTCCCTCCTCCTCCCAAAATTTCCTTCATTAACAAATTCTTTTGTTAGTATAGTACATTTGTTACAATTGATGAAAACATATTGAAGCACTGTTACTAACCATGGTCTATAGTTTACATTATGGTTTACACTTGCACCTCAAAATTTTATGGTGTGGTGTAAAGTGGAAGTGTACATTTTGACAAAATGTAAAATGGCTTTTATCTGTCAGTGCAATATCATGCAGAACATCTCCAACATCCACCAAGTGCCCCATGTGACAACTTTTCTTCTCTCTCCCTCCCCTCAGAACCTCTGGTGACCACTGTCTTTACATCAATGTTACAAGTTCTTCCTTTAGTAGAATAATAAGCCTACTTTGGTCCATACTTGCATTCCCTCCTTCTGTATGTTCATTCCTTGTTGCTGAGGACTTTGGTAGGGTGATGCCCACTCTGCTTCCCACTGAATGGGGACTTAGATCCCATGGGAAAGATGAATTGAACTGTCTTGTTTGAAGATGTATATCCTCTCTGGTTTTCGATATGTTCTTTGTCCATCATCCTTTTGTTAGTTGTCCTGGGTGAGTCTGATGAACTTGAGAGTAAGTGTTGGGTGCAACTGTGCTGAGATTCAGGGCTCAGCCAGCATATGAAGAGCTGGAAGATATAAGTCTCTGAGACATATATTTAATGGCTACAATGCTAATCATAGGTTCAATAAATTGGGCAGAAGAACAATGTGTAAGAAAATTATAAATGAATCTAATTCTGATATATTGAGGACATAGGTTATCATCTATAACAAGGTAAGGCCCACCAATGGGATGCCAATTTCCTGGGGTTGTCTGTCCTGCCTAAAGCATCTAGATGTCTCTAGAGCCCTCAGGAGCACCCCTGTTTGAGGCACTGTTTACTGTGGCAATCAATGAGATCCTCATTAAATTTGCATAAGCATAACCACTGGAATGAACTCTTGACTCACTTTGAAATCTCTTAGCCATAAAATTTCATTTGTATTTAATATTTTCCCCTTTTGTTCTAGGTCTGTTTTCAAATGCATAACTAGTTGGCACTGGGTAATAATCCCTTGGTGCCAGGGAGGCTCATTTTTGGGAGTCATGACCCAGGGGAAGGTAGTGTCATGTCAAGGGGAAGGTAGTGAATTTATATGATGAGTTTGGCTAAGAGAGAAGCTACATTTGAGCACCAAGGAGGTTTTCAGGAGGTAACTCTCAGTCAATATGTATTACTAGGCTAAGTTTCAATTTCACAAGAACAAGGTTCCTAAGTACAAGCATCAATATCAAGGGGCTGGTGTATTGATCTTTCCTCCTTTGATAGGCATTGAGCATATACTCTAGATATTCATGCCACTCTATTAGAGAATGTAGCTGGACTCCAGGATGGAATTCAATATTCCATTGGTTTTTCTGTGCATCTCCACCCACCAAGACAACAGCTCTTGACCATAAAAATGCATTCATATTCCATAGAGGCATGCTCTAGTTGCCCCCTCTCCACACATGCCCTCACCACTGATACCCCACATTGGCATTCTTACCTTGCCACAGTTGTAAACTTTATGCAATCTAAAGCTTCCCCAAAACAAAGCCAACAAAATTAATAATAATGAAATTAAAATACTATAAAATCAGTACAAAATGAAAAAACAAAAAAAAATTAAAATATATTTTTTGGCATTGTGCCTTTCATCATCATATGATCTGTTGTATTTTATGTATATATACTATTTCTTCTGTATGTTCCCCCAGTGTCTAATATTTTTTCACTTTATTTTTCAAAAATCTTAAGTTACAGAAAAGTCACATAGAAACTATACTTTATGGTTGGTATCAATTCTTCAATAAGTGTTCAACAAATGTAAAAAATAAACCACACTAATTAAAGGTGTTATTAATGGGGGAATTTTGGGGAGGGAGGGGGTAGGTTTTATGGGAATCCCCTCTATATTTGATGTAACATTTATGTAATCTAAAGCTTCTTTAAAAATTAAAATATTAAAAAAATAAAAAACAAAATATAGGGGATTCCCATATGCCCCTCTCCCTCCCCACATCCTCCCCAGCCAATAACATCCTACATGAGTTTGGTTCATTTTTTACAGTTGATAAAGAAATATCAAAGTGTTGGTACTAACAATGGTCAATGGTTTACATTATGGTTTACCGTTTGCACTGTGTTCTTTTATAGTTTCTGACAAAATGTATAATGGCCTGTATGAGGAAAATGGCAACAAAATATGTGGCTTGCATAGTCACTGGCAGCAAACTCACTAGGCCCATGGCTGAGAATTCCCACTGCTGGTTCCTGTTCTGAGGACTTCTAAGATGTTTATGCTGGTATTGCTTGAACAGGAAATTTAAAGCCCTGAATTCATGCTTTTGTTCCTCCACTGTCTCTAGCATATTAGAAGCACCGAGCCAATCTCACTGCATTTGTGAATTTCACACAAGTGAAATATCTGGTCAACAGAAATTTTCTGCTTATAAGTCTTTGATTAGGAGTATCCAATAGTGATGTTTTGCATAGCTATATTGACACATCACCTCATGGACTGCCAGAGTCTTCTTTACTACTGGAAATAGAGTTGTTTTAATTTGAATAGGTTAAGAACCAATTCCAAAAGCCCCAGAACCAATTTAAGAAATTCACCCTATAGTTTAAGTTCTTCTGCTGATATCAAAATTGGTACTAATCAGAATTCTCCAAAGAAATAGAACCAACAACATATATGTATGTGTGTAATTGTATGTGTATATATGTATGTACGTGTTTGTGTATATATAATGTATATACACATATATAGGATTTATTGTATCTATGATTTGTTATGAGGAATTGGCTCAAGAGGATGGAGGTCCCTGTAATAGTGATATTGATGTCTTGAGTATGAATTCCTAAGTTTGCAAACTTAGGACAGAGTGGCAGGTGTAGACTTGAGACAGAATTCCATTCTCCTGGAATGCTTACTTTTGTTCATTTAATGTATCCAACCAACTGGATAATGTACACCTACATTATCCAAAGAAATTGCTTTCTTTAAAGCCAACCAATTGTAGATTTCAATCCATTTATAAAATAGCTTCCCAGTAACATCTATGCTGTTATTTGACAGAAAAACTGGACACTATAACACAGTCAAGTTGATATGCAAAATCGACCATTATATCAATCTGATGGTTGCCAGTCTGTTCCCTCTAATGCTGGTAAATGTAGCCATATGTGGATTTAAATGCCTTGTATCAAACAGCATTGGACATCATCCAGCTCTGAGAAATTTACAAAATGGGGCAAAACAAAGGCTGACACCTGAGTCAGGTCATCTGCAGACCACATGTCAGGACAAAACACAGTTCCACAACATAGTAATAGTGTTTTTTTCATGAGCAGAAATTCTTAAATGCTCTCTCTGCATAGGAAAATTGGATAGATCAGCATCAAGTAATTGATTTTGAGAAGCTAACAAGGGAAACATTTTATCTTTAGGTTAAGAATATATAATACTCAAGAGTGAGTTATTTATTGTCACTGTTGTTCAATTCTTTATGCTGTCTCTATTTATTCATAAATTTTCTTTTAAAACACTTTTTTGCCATATGCTTGGAAAAGACATGAAATTTTGTGTACATAAGTTAAAACAGAGGGAATTACTGTTAAAGGAAAATCAACATATAACACAGTTGGACTTTATATAGCAATTAAGTAATATAAATTATTTTAGTATTGTTTAAATTTTCTTAAATAATATTTTAGAAGTAGTTATACAGGGCTGAATTTCCTTTTTATCTACCATAATGTAAAAACTTTTTACCTACCATAATATAATGGACTTTTTCACTAGTTGAATCTTCAGAACTTTTCTTAATATTTGCCCATTTTGGCATTTCTGTTAGACTTGCAGTATTTACATATATACATATATAGTGAGTCAGATGGAAGCTTACTTATATCAGGAATGAAAGTCACAGTTTCATGAGTAATAAAACAAGTCAGTTTTCTGATTCATACTTATAGGATTGTATATTAAATATAAGAGTCTTAGGTATTCTGTAAAATCTTGAAGTCATAGGCCTGATGTGGTCACATATAGGAAATTCCTACATATAGTAAGTTTAGCAACACTGCATGAAACATGTTTTTTAGATGATTGAACTCATATGGTACTGATTTTAATAAGATATTAGTGATAATTAATATATCAAAGAGATTTAATGAGACAAAAATTACTTACCTAACAAAGATAATACAAATTTTATAGTCTTTAAAATGGATTATTTAATTCTGTCTCGACTATGTTTGTCCACAACCAGAAATTCAACTTAAAATCCTTAAGGTTTTATTTTTTTATTGTTTTATTAGAGAACTTATGTATATACAGAACAATCATGCATAAAATACAGGACCTCCCTACATCATTCATCCACCAACACCTTGAATTGCTGTGCAACATTTTTACAATTGAGGATAGCTCTTGTTTTAATTTTCCAAAGGCTACAAAGGCAATATACCACAAATACATTGGTTTTTACAATGGGGATTTATTAAATTATAAGCTTATAGTTCCAAGGATGTGAAAGTGTCCAAATCAAGGCATCATCAGGAGATGCTTGCTCCATGAGGTGCAGCTTTGGTGATCAGGCACATGGTGATTTCTGCTCAGCTCTCAGCTCTCCTGCAGGCCTCATTGCTTTCATTTTCTGGCTTCAGTGGCTCCTTTCAGTATCTATGTTCCATTGATTTCATCTTCTGTCTCCCAGGGCCTTATCTCTCAGATTCTGGGTGTTTCTGTTTCTGCATCTGTTTTCTCTGTCTCTGTAGCCTCCTTTTTCCCATTTGTAAAGAACTCCAGCAGAAGTAAAAAGACCCACCCTGGGCTATACCTCACTGAAGCGATCCAATCAAATGTCCCTCACCTGAATCCAATCCAATCAAAGGGTTCTTTCCCCAGAGGAATGGACCAATTTAAGAACATAACTTTCTGGCATCCACAAATATTTTAATCTACCACAGCTTTTTTTTTTTTAATAATTGTCTGCTCTTTAAAGGGCAGACAAGCTCAGGAGTTTGGCACCCTGTCTGTGGGCCTTACTTTGGAATTTATTATCCCCTGTGTAACAGAGTTAGCCTCATTTATAGTTTCCGTACACATGGCTCTTCTGTCTCTTTTATTAAATCTATAATTAGCACTATGCTTGTTAAATTTATGTCCCAGAGACTTAAATCTTTATTCTGTTCATGTGCCAGTTAAGTCTTGAATTTCAGCAGAGTTGCAACACATACTCTCCAGTTCATTGGAGTCACCTATGACAACTAGCAATGAAATGATGATGGACAATGCTCATAAAAAGGAACAGAGAGTGTCTGCAACTGGAAGCAAGGTAGTTCCATCCATCTGACCCATGTGATCTAAGCCCCTTCTCAATTAGAAACAGAGTAGACATCACCATCCCCAATTCTCAAGATTGGGGTATGAACAATGGACTAAATTAGACTTATTATTATTCTATTATTGACTTATTACTATTCTAGGAATGGAAGAACTTTTATCATTGATATAATGGCAGTGCCTACAGAGGTTCTGAGAGTGAGAGAATAGGTGTAACATGGGGGCATTTTGGGGACATTGTAATTGTCCTGAATGACATTGCAATGATGGATACAGACCATTATGCATTTTGTCATAACCTATAAAATAGTATGGGGTAGAGTGTAAACTATAATGCAAAATATAGTCCATGGTTAGAAGAAATGCTTGAATATGTGTTCATCAATTGTAACTAATGTACCACACTAATGAGAGATGTTGTTAATGTGGGAAAATTTGGGAGTGGGAGGGGTGGGGATAGGAGGATCTCCTACATTTTTTAATTTAACATTCATGTAATCTTAAGTTTCTTTAAAAATAAAAAAAAATTAAAAATGAGTTATTTGTTACAATTGATGAAAGATTATTAAAATAGTACTATTGAGTATAGTCCATAGATTACATTAGGTGTGCTTTTCTCCATATACCACCCATTATTAACACCTTGTATTAGTGATGTATATTTTGCTATATACATGAGAAAATATTCTTATACTTGTACTATAAACTGTAGTCCATCATCTACAATAAGGTTCACTGTGTTGCTCAGTCTTATGTTTAACCTTTAAATTTTACTCTAGTAACATATATGACCTAACATATCCTCTTTTAACCACATTCACCAATGCAATTCAGTGCTCATAATTATACTCACAATAATGTGCTAGCATGACCATCATCCATTTTCAAACCTTTGCAATCATCCTATATACAAATCCTGTACAAATTAAGCATCAACTCCTTCTCATTCTCTAACCCCAGTGTATCACTTGGTAATTTATATTAAACAAATTTTGCTTATTTAGTTGCTTATAATAATTAACTCATATCAGAAAGATTGCACAATGTTTGTCCTTCTGTGCCTGGCTTATTTCACACTACAAAATGTACTCAGGGTTCATCCACATTGTCACATGCATCAGGAATTCTTTATAATAAAAAATATTCTATTTTATGTGTATACCATATTTTATCTAGACATCTGTTGATAGACACTTTGGTTGCTTCTGTCTTTTTGCAATTGTGAATGATACTTATACGAACATTGGTGTGCAAATATCTTTTGCAGACTCTAATTTCCATACTTCTGGCTACATAGTTAGTAGCAGGATTGCTGAATCTTATGGCACTTCTATAGTAAGCTCTGTGAAGAATTGTCAATCTTCCATAGCAGCTGCACCATTTTCATTCCCATCAGCAAAGAATGAGTGTTACCTTTTTTCTATATATTTTCCAATGCACATAATTTTCTCTTTGTAATAATAGTCATTATAGTTTGTGTGAAATGATATGTTTGTGTGTTTTTTTCTATTTTTTAAACTATTTTTAAAGAAGTTTTAGATTACAGAAAAGTTACATCAAAAATATAGGGAATTTTTGAGAGATGGAAGATGGCGTTGGTTTAGGTGGGCACTCACCATTTCTTTCACAGAGGATGGCTGCTTGGGGACAGGATCCTGCCCAGGTGGTCTCTTCTGGTAGCC
>JAQZBX010110807.1:0-10341 GCA_029593785.1 Cabassous unicinctus
GAACTCCCCAATCAAAAGACATAGAATGAAAAAATGGATAAAAAACAAACAAACATATGAGCCATCTATATAATGCCTACAAGAGACCCACCTCTGACAAAAGGACATAACCAGGTTAAAAGTGAAATGTTGGAAAAAGATATTCCACACAAATAGTAACAAAAAAAGAGCTGGAGTAGTGATACAAATATTGGACAAAATAGATTTCAAATGCAAAGCTTTGATAAGGGATCAAGAAGGTAATCATCCACCTGTCAAACCTGCACCATCCAACCCAATAATATCACTACCCTCTTGTCATATGCCTTCAATATGCAAATACACACTTTCACCTTACCGTAGATTAAGTCCATAGGGGTGTTGGCTCACAACCTTCTTCTCCCTTTCTATTTCCTGTAAACCTATCTTCCATACAATAGCTCTCTGAGTCTACTCAATTTGCTTAATTCAAATCAGTGAGGTCATGAACCGTTCATCCTTCAATGCCTGGCTTGCTTCACTCAATATAAGGTCCTCAAGATTCATCCAGGTTATCACCTGTATTAGCACTGTATTCCTTCTTACAGTTGAGTAATATTCCATTGCATGTATGTACCACATTTTGTTTATCCATTCATCTCTTGAAGGGCATTTGGGTTGATTACAACTTTTGGCAATAGTGAACAATGCCACTATGAGCATTGTTGTGCATATATCTGTTTGTTCCTTTGTTTTCAATTCTGGGTATACACCCAGCCATGGAATTGCTGGATCATATGGCAGTTCTATAGTTAGTTTCTTGAGGAACTGCCAAACTGTCCTCCATAATGGCTGCACAATTCTACATTTCCACCAGAAGTGGATGAGGGTTCCCATTCCTCCACATCCTCTCCAACACTTATATTCCTGTGTTTTTTAATAGCCGCCATGCCATTCTAATGGGTGTAAGATGTTATCTCATTCTAGTTTTGATTTGCATTTCCCTAATAGCTGGTGATGTTGAGCATCTTTTCATGTGCTTTTGAGCCATTTGTACTTCTTCCTTGGAGAAGTGTCTTTTCAGGTTGCTTGCCCAATTTTTTAGTGGATTGTTTGTCTTTTTATTTTTGAGGTGTAGGATTTCTTTATATATGCTGGATATTAGGCTCCTATCAGATATATGATTGCCAAATATTTTCTCCCATTGGTTAGGCTGCCCTTTTACTTTCTTGATAATATCCTTTGAGTTGCAAAAGTTTTTAATTTTGAGGAGATCCCTCTTATCCACTTTTTCTTTCACTGCTCTTGCTTTGGGTGTGAAGTTCATGAAACCATTTCCTATTACAAGGACCCTTAGATGCTTCCCTACATTATCTTCCAACGTCTTTATGGTCTTCGCTCTTATACTTAGATTTTTGATCCATCTTGAGTTGATTTCTGTATAAGGTATAAGAAGGTGTTCCTCTCTCATTCTTTTGGATATGGATATCCAAAAGATATCCAAAAGATACTATTGTAAAAAGCACCATTTGTTGAAGAGGCCATTCTCTCCCAGTTGAGTGGGCTTGTGGCCTTGTCAAATATCAGATGACTGTACATGAAAGAATCTTTGGCAGAACTCTCAATTTGGTTCCATTGGTCAGTATGTCTACCTTGTGCCAATACTAAGCTGTTTTGACCACTGTAGCTTTGTAGTATGTTTTAAAGTCAAGTAGTGTGTTCCTCTAATTTCATTTTTCTTTTTCAATATGTCTTTGGTTATTTGGGGCCTCTTACCCTTCCAAATACATTTTGTAGTTAGATTTTCCAATTCATTAAAAAATGCTGTGTTGATTTTTATTGGGATTGCATTAAATCTCTGGATTAGTTTGGGTAAGTTAGAAATCTTAATGATGTTTAGTCTTCTTATCCATGAACAGGGAATATTATTCCATTTACTTATGTCTTTTTTAATTTCCTTTAATAGTTTTGTGTAGTTTTCTGTATATAAGTCCTTTACATGTTTAGTTAAATTTATTCCTAGGTATTTAATTCTTTTAGTTACTATTGTAAATCATATTTTTTCTTGATTTCCCCCTCATATTTGTCATTTTTGGTGTACAGAAATGCTACTGATTTTTGAGCATTGATCTTATAGCCTGTGACTTTACTGAACTCCTTTATAAGTTCTAGAAGCTTTGTAAGCTTTGTTGTAGATTTCTCTGGGCTTTCTATGTATAGGATTATGTCATCTGCAAATAGCGAAATTTTTACTTCTTCCTTTCCAATTTGGATGCCTTTTATTTCTTTTTCTTGCCTCAGTGCTCGAGCAAGCACTCCTAATACAATGTTAAACAGGAGCGGTGATAGTGCGCATCCTTGTCTTGTTCCCTATCTTAGAGGGAAAGCTTTTAGTATTTCACCTTTTAAAGATGATGTTAGCTGTGGGTTTTTCATATACACCCTTTATCATGTTCAGAAAGTTTCCTTCTATTCCTATCTTTTGCAGTGTTTTTATCAGGAAAGGGTGCTGTATTTTGTTGAATGCTTTTTCTGTGTCTATAGAGATGATCATGTGATTTTTTTCTTTTGATCTGTTTATGTGGTGTATTAATTTGATTGATTTTCTTATGTCGAACCTTCCTTGCATAGCTGGGATGAAACCTACTTAGTTATGGTGCATATTTCATTTGATGTGTTGTTGAATAAGATTAACAAGTATTTTGTTGAGGATTTTAGTATCTAGGTTCATTAGATAGATTCGTCTGTAATTTTCCTTTCTTGTGGCATCTTTATTTGTCTTTGTTATTAGGGTGATGTTGGCATCATAGAATGAGTTAGGCAATGTTCCCTCTACTTCTATTTTTGGAGCAATTTAAGCACAACTGGTGTTAGTTCTGTCTGAAATGTTTGGTAGAATTCACCTGTGATCCTGTCTGGTCCTGGGCTCTTCTTAGTTGGAAGGTTTTTGATGACTGAGTATATCCCTTTACTTGTAATTGGTCTGTTGAGTTCATCAATTTCTTCTTTCATCAATATAGGCTGCTTGTGAGTTTCTAGTAATTTGTCCATTTCTTCTAAATTATCATTTTTGTGGGGAGGGTGAGTTGGAAGGTCCAGGTAACAGGGGGAAGTTTGGGATAGGAACCAGCTGAATGCTGGGGATTTGCAAGTAAGCAGTTGAATGTATGAAGTTGGGAGTGCTCTTATGGCAATATGACAAGGAAGGGTTACCGGTTTAGGGTATCAGATGGGGGGGCATTCAGGACAGGATGCACCTCGAGCCACCTTCTAGGGAGTGTGTGCGTGATCATTTTGTCAGAATGTGTTGTATCAGTGGGTGGAGACCCACATAATGGGCAGGAAGCAGTTGTACTCCCACCCTCGGGAGGACCGATTTGTACACAAATAGAGAAACAGGAGTCTCTCGAGAGCATGGACGGTTCCTAATAGCGGAGGACAAACCAGTGTGTCAAGACCTCAGTGTTGTTGCATGTAACTCTGAATCTTGCCACCCAAGGAGTGAAGCTAGGAGGTCACGGTGGGCCCTGAGGGAAGACGGATGGAGGAATAGAATAGATGGAATAGGGAGTATTTAGTGGGCAATGGAAGTGTTCTACATGATCTTACAATGATGGACACAGGCTATGTTACATATCATCAAAATTTATAAAAGTATACGGTCTAAAATGTAATCCATAATGTAAAACATTGACCATGTTTAGTAGCTATGTTTCACTATTTGTGTATCAGTTATAACAAAGGTACCATCCACATAAATAGGTATTAATATGGGAAGGAGGAAAGGGGGAGAATATTGGGTATATGATAGTCCCCTGTATTCTGTATGTGACTTTACTGTGACCTAAAACTTCTTTGAAAACAAAATGAAAAATAGTAAGACACAGGGGAATAAATGGGAGAATATTCCACTATACAGACAGGATACCAGATATTACAGTGATGAAAGGCAAAATGTCAACAAATATTTTTTTAAAATTTTTTCATTATTTTTAATATCCCAATCTTTAAATTTTATTTTTAGTTTTTTAAAATTTTATTTATTTTATTTCTTATGTTTAAACATTATTACTATTTCATTTTCCTATTAATTGTATTTGGCTATTTTCATGGCTTCATTTTTGAAGAAGCTTTGCATCACAGAAGGGTTACAACTGGGGCAGGGTAAGATCATTGGTGGAGGATAGCAGTGATGAGGGATACATGGAAGGAAGTTCACCTGGGCATACGTATAAGGCATATAAAACATTCAAATATTCATGGGTCATAGTCACAGTGAGTGGAGACTCACAAAATAACTGAGAGAATATTGAATTACCCTCTTGGAGAGCTCTGCCACATTCTCTAATGGAGCAGCAACAGTCTCCCAAGTGCAGGGGCAATTACTGGTAAAGGAAGGTGTTCCACTGATGGGCCCTTGATATTGATGACTATGCTTATGAGACTTTACTCTTGAAATTGAAACTTAGCCTATTGTAGTGGGGTGCCTAAGAGCTGCCTCCTGACAGCCCCCTTGTTGCTCAAATCTGGCTTCTGTCTAAGCCAAACACATCACATAAATTCATTACCTTCTCCCAGCGTGCCACATGACTCCTGGAGATGAGCCTCCCTGGCACCAAGGGATTAATACCAAGCACCATCTAGCAGTGCAACTGTAAGATCTCAAATAAAATGGGGAAAAGGTAAAGACAAATAAGTTTATATGGCTAAGGGACTTCAAAGTGAGTTGGGAGGTCATCACAGAGGTAACATTTATACACATCTCAGCAGAATCTCATAGACTGCAAAAGTGGATACTACCCCAAATAGTGGGGTTCCTGAGGGCTCTGGAGACACCTAGGTCCTATGGTCAGGGCAGATATCTCTGGAGTTCGGTGCCTTGCCAGTGGGCCCTACTTTGGCATTTGTGAGACTGAGAATGACAGAGTTGGACTCAATTGTGTCTTCCTTACACATGGCTCATCTGTCCCTTCTATCTAAACTTATACTTGGTGTTGAAGTTTGTAGGTATACGTCCAAGAGACTCAAATCTTTGGGTTGTCCATGTGTCAGCTGGGCCCAGAACATTAGCAGAGTTACAACACCTACTCTACAGCTCATTGGACTCACCCAGGACAACTAAGAAAGTGATGATGATGGACAACAACCATCCCAAAGAACAGAGAGAGTTTGCAACTGCAAGAAAGATAGTCACATCCATCTTCACCATGGATTATAATCCACCTCTCAAATAGAGGTGGAGTGGACAAAACTATCCCAGAATCCTCAGGATTGGGGAAAGAGCTATGGATTAGAGTGGACATACTGGTATTCTACTATAGACATATTGTGATTCTAGCAATAAGAAGAAATTACAACATTGCTGTGGAGGCAGTGGCCACTGGATGCTCTGGGGGCAGGGAGAGGGAAAAACCGTTGTAATACGAGGATACGAGGGCTTTTTCAGGAGTTGGGAATTGTCCTGAATGTCTTTGCAATGACATATATAGACCAATTTATATCATCATATAACATGCAGAATTATGTGGGAAAGAGTGTAGACTACAAAGTGAACTATGGTCAATGCTTAATGGCAAAGCCCCAAGTTGAGTTTATCAATTGCAACGAATGTGCCACACTAATGAAAGATGTTGTTTATGTTTGAGGTTGTGGGAGGTGTGGGGAGTGGGGCATATGGGAATCCCTATATTTTTTGTGTAACATTTATGTAATCTAAGTATATTTTTAAAATTAAAAGAATATTATTTTAAAAAAAGCATGTTGAGGTGTTAGAACTGCTTAGTATTTTTATTGTGATGGTGAATACAGAGCCACAAAAGTTGTTAAATTGTATGGAATATAGTACACACATGCGAAGTTATACAAATAAAACTAGGAATTTGAATAAGAGGGATGTATTGTATCAATGTCAATATCTTAGTCGTGATATTGTGCTGTAGTTTTGCAAAATGTTAACATTTGGGGAAAAACTGGGCAATGTGTACATGGCATCTTTCTGTAATATTTTAAACAACCACATATGAATCCATAATTCTTTCTATTATAATTTAATTGAATGCTCTGGACTCAAATTTAAAACACATATTTAAGACCTTATTTTTGTCATTTAGGTAGTTAAAGAAATGTGACTTCATTTTGAAGTTAGAGGATTGTGAAACTTTTAATGCAGAAATAAATTTGTAAGCCATTTTTGGTCCTCGATGGTATAAAACAACTTATGACTTAAACAAATAATAGATTAATTAAAGCATATATCTTGTTAAAAATAAAGAAGACTGTATATAAATAAAAGTGGAAATTAACCAAGAAGAAATGACTCTATGATATATGTATAAATCTAACCTGAATTCCCCAATGGCAAATCTCAAGGGACAAATAGATGTCTCTACATTAATAGTTGGAAAACTCAACACACCACTCTCTTTATTGGATAGAACATCTGTAAAGAGGATAAATAAAGAAACAGAGAGCTTGAATAATATGATAGAAGAAATAGACCTATCCGAAATCTATAGAGCATTGGACCCTAAAACAGCAGAATATAGTTTTCAAGTGCTCATGTATCCTTCTCCAAGATAGACCATATGTTGGGTCAGAAGACGAGTCTAAATAAATATAAAAAGATTGAAATTATACAAAACACTTTCTCTCATAATGGAAGGAAGCTGGAAATCAATAATGGAAGGAAAAAGGTAAATTCATGAATATACAGAGATTAAAAAACACACTCTTAAATAATCAGTAGGTCAAAGATAAAATTGCAGGAGAATTCAGCAAACATCTTGAAATGAATGAAAATGAGAACACAACGTATCAAAACATTTGGGACACTGCAAAGGCAGTCCTGAGAGTGAACTTTATAGCCCTCTATTCTTACATTAAAATAGAAGAAAAAGCTAAAACTGAAGATCTAACTGCACACCTGGAGGAACCAGAAAAAAGAAGAGTGAACTAATCCCAAACCAAGCCGAAGAGAAAAGATATGGTAAAGATCATAGTAGAAATAAATGAAATCGAGAACAAAAAAATACACCATAATCAAGTTGGTTTTATCCCAGTATGTAAGGGTGGTTCAACATGACAGAATCAATTAGTGTAATAAACCACGTTGATTAATTGAAGAAGAAAAATCACATGATCCTTTCAATTGATGCAGAAAAGGTATTTGCAAAATACAGCACCATTTCTTGATAAAAACAATCCAAAAGATTGGAATAGAAAGAAGCTTTCTCAATATGGTGAAGTGCATATATGACAAGCATACAGTTGGCATTGTACTCAATGGTGAAAGACTGAAAGCTTTCCCACTGAGCTCAGGAACAAGACAAGGATGCCCACTGTCACCATTGGTATTCAATATTGTGTTAGAGTTTCTAGCTAGAGCAAATAGGCTAGATAAAGAAATAAAATGCACCGAAATAGGAAAGGAAGAAGTAAAACTTTCAGTATTTGCTGATGATATGAGCCTATATCTAAAATCTCCTGAGAAATCCACAACAAAGATACTAAAACAAATAGATGAGCTCAGCAAAGTGGCAGGGTACAAGATTAATACAATAAAATCAATAGCATTTCTATACACTACTGATGTACAATCTAAGGAGGAAGTCAGAAAAAAAATCCATGATAGCCATATAAAACAATTAAATATTTAATAATAAACTTAACCAAGGACATGAAGGGCCGGTATTCATTAAACTACAAAACATTGCTAAAAGAAATTGAAGAAGACTTAAATAAATGGTAGGATATTATGGTTCATGTATTGGAAGGCAAAATATCGTTAAGATATCAATTCTACACAAATTGATTTACAGATTCAATGCAATCCCCCCAAAAATCCCAATAGCCTTTTTTGTAGAAATGGAAACAAAAATTATCAAATTTATTTGGAAAGTAAGGGTCCCCAAATAGCCAAAAAGATCTTTAAAAAAGAACAAAGTTGGAGGACTCTCATTTCTGGACTTTAAAATATATTACCTAGCTACAGTGGTAAAAACATCATGGTACTGGTATAAAGACAGACACATTGACCAATAGAACTGAATCAAGAACTCAGAAATAGACCCTCAAATCTACAGTCAAGTGATATTTGAAAAGGCGATCAAGGCCTCCTACCTGGACCAGAATAGTCTATTCAACAAATGGTGCTGAGAGAACAGAATTATGTATCCAAAAAAAAAATAAAAAAAGAAAGAAAGAAGACCCCTATCTCACACCTCATGCAAAAATTAACTCAAAATGGATCAAGGACCTAAATATAAAAACAAAAAGCATAAAACTCCTAGAAGAAAATGTAGAAAAACATCTTCAAGATATTATGATAGTTTTTTAAACTTCTCATATTTATACTATTAATTACATTCCATCATCCAGTACATGATTCACCCAAAGCATGAGCAAAAAAAG
Organism: Cabassous unicinctus; assembly: GCA_029593785.1. NCBI lineage: Eukaryota > Metazoa > Chordata > Mammalia > Cingulata > Chlamyphoridae > Cabassous > Cabassous unicinctus. The sequence goes on from JAQZBX010110807.1 coordinate 8,368, forward strand.
AAAAAATAGATAAATGGGACCTCCTCAAAATTTAACACTTTTGTACCTCAAAGGACTTTTTCAAAAGGGTGAAAAGGCAGCTGACTCAATGGGAGAAAATATTTGGCTATCACATTTAATATTTATGATCTACAAAGAGAATATACAACTCAACAATAAAAAGACAAACTACCCAATTTAAAAATGGGCAAAAGACAATTGTCCAACAAAGCAATACAAATAAAGAAAAAAAGACATGAAACAGTGTTCAACATTACTAGTGATTAGGGAAATGCAAATCAAAACTAAAATGAGATATCATTTCACACCTATTAGGCTGGCTGCTATTAAAAAGTCAGAAAACCATAACTGTTGGAAAGGATGTGGAGAAATAGAAAAGCTTATTTACTGTTGGTGTGAATGTTAAATTGTACAGCCACTGTGGAGGACTGTTTGGCAATTCCTAAGGAACTTGAATATAGACTTCCCATGTGATCCAGCAATACCATTATTAGATATATACCCAGAAGAACTGAGAAAAGTGACACAAAAAGACATCTGCACAAATATGTTATAGCAGCATGATTCATGATTGCCAAATGTTGGAATCAACCCAGGTGTCCATTAACTTAAGAATGGATAAACAAAGTGTGTTATATACACATGATGGAATATTATGCAGCAGTAAGAAGAAATGAAGTCGTGGAACATAAGACAACATGGATGAACCTAGGGGACATCATGCTAAGTGAAGCAAGCCCAACACAAAAAGAGACATACTGCATGATTGTGCTATTATGAACTAAGTATATTGTGTAAACTAATGGATTTAATAACTAGAATATAGGTCACCAGAAAATAGAAGGAGAGCAAAGAATGGAAAGCTGAGGGTTAATCTGTGCAGAATTGCTAAAAAAGTTTGTTTGTAAATCTTTGGAAATGAATAGAAATGGTTAAAACATATCACGGAGTTTGCAAATAGCAGTGCTATTGTATGGGCAGGGCAGTAGTTAGTAAAGGAAAGTCTAAGATCTTGTATATTACTAGAAGGAAAGCTAAAAACTGTAACATGGAATTGTATAACATAGTAAAATCTCATGTAAAACATGAATATGGATTATAATGCATATATGTCTGTTTATACAAAATATAATTAGAAATATACCAGAGAGAAGGAAAAAGTATATCAGCTCTGTACACCAGGTGAGGAATAGAGAGATTGATAGTAATGAGTTTGTTTGTTTATTCATTATTATTATTATTGGAATAATGAAAGTGCTGTGGGAATGATTGGGGTGATGAATGCAGAAACATGTGATTACACCGAATAACATTAATTGCACTCTTTGGGTGGATTTAAGCTTTATAAATATGTATCAATAAAATTTTTAAAAAATTAAGAAATGAAAAATATGAATGTACAAAATAAATTAGAGAGAAAGAAATGGAATTACTGTTAAATATTGCAGGGGAAGCTTAGATAGATTGAGAGGTGAGTATTAAGAGATACAGTTATTTGTCTTTTTTTGTTTATTGTTATTATTAATATTGGAATAAAGAAAACACTCTAATGGTGATTGAATTGATGTATGCATAATTATGTGATTTTACCAAGTACCATTGATTGTACACATTGGAGAGACTGTATGCTTTATTAATATGTATCAATAAAACTGATTAAAATAAAAATCGATGGTGCTGGGCACACAATGTTTAAGTATGAAATTTGTGATAAAAGCAACATTAAAGGGGGTCATAGGGTATAGGTACATAGTGTGTGTATCCTACTTAAATTAAGTTTGTATCTAATCAGAGTATATTGTTGTAAATTTAGGGTGCTATATTTAATACCCATGGTAAACAAATGAGAAAATTTCTTTAATAATTATAAAGAAATGAGAAGTTATTTTAAAAGGTTCAGTAGAAGACATGAACACAGCATAAAGGTATGCAATAATAGAAGAAATGAAGGACAAAAATTGTTATAAGACTCAC
>JAQZBX010110808.1:0-10340 GCA_029593785.1 Cabassous unicinctus
GCGAACCCGGGGCCTCTCATATGGTAAACGGGTGCGCTATCCATTGCGCCACACCCGCTTCCTGCCGTGAGGTTGCTGCATCAGCCCACCGCACCGCTCAGGCCGGTGTGCCCTCACAAAGAGGCCTCGGGACGCGAACCCGGGCCTCCCATATGGTAAACGGGGGCTCTATCCACTGAGCCACACCCGCTTCCCTTTTTTTTCATTCTTGAGTAGTATTTTGCATGACTCTGTTATTCTTTTGATGGACTTTTGGATTATTTCCAGTTTTCATTATCACTAAAACTGCTGTGAACATTTTCTTACAGATCTTTTTGTGCAGTAGGATAGCTGGGTCATAACAAATGATTTTCCAAAGTGTTTATACTGTTTGGCTCCCATAAGTAATGTAGGAGACTTCAGTTGCTCCACATCCTTATCAGCACTGAGGATCATCATTCTTTTCAATTTTAGCCATTCTTGTGGGTGTGAAGTTAGATATCATTGTGGTTTTAATATGCATAATGCTCCAGTGCAAATTACACCATGACTATTATTTGTGGATTCTAATCCTGACTCCTTCAGTTAGTAACTTTATGACCCTACCTAGTAGTCACCGAGCTTAATTTTCTCATCTTTTGTAAAATGAAACTCATAATATCTACCCTATATGTTACTGAGAAGATTGAATAACATAAAATATTTAAAAACACTTTCTGCCATATCTGGCACATAGTAAGCCCTCAAAGTGGTAAATGATATTCACTTGCGGGGGGCGGGGGGCATTAATTTTGGGCACTAAGCAGTCATTTAGACCAAGAGTCAGCAGACTATATATGCAAAGCTTCCTGTTTTTATAAGTTATGTTTAAGTGGAACACAACAACACCCATTTCTTGCTGCCGCAACAAAGTTGAGTTTGTTACAACAGAGAGTAAATGGCCTTGCAAAGCCGAGTAAATGGCCTACAAAGCCTCAAGTTCTTACTATCTGGTTATTTACAGAAGAAGTTTGCTGAGCCCTGATTTAGACCCCTGAAACTATAATTTGTTTAATGGTTCTCCAGTGTAAAGATACTAAACCTGAACCTAGATAGAGCACCATTAACTTCCCAACTTAAATCTGGTACTGTCTGGGTTGGATTTTCATGTTTAAAGATAGTATGAACATTTAAGACCACTTTGGACTCAATTATTTAAAAAATAGATGGCCTTGTATTTTTAAAGACACTGCTGCCAAATAATGACTTGCAAATGCATTCATTTACTTGTATTAGGAGTAAAGGAACATTTGTAAGTAAAAGATCATACACTTTCAAGCTTGTTGGAAAGGTATATAAACAGCTCATATAGGTTTTTTTTTTAAATTTTTTGAAGTATATCCACTCATACATAAACAATAAGTATATAGCATTCGTTGTGAACTTTCAAAACATATGTAACATCCTACAGGACTCTCCTACCGCACCCTACCACCAATACTTTGCATTGTTGTAAAATATCTTAATAATTAAAGAGTATCCTCAGAATATTACTACTAACCAAAGTATCTTACATTTGGTGTATTTTTCCCCCAAACCACCCTGTTGTTATTATTTTATATCATTTATACATAAACAGTAAGTGTATAGTAAAAGTTGTGAACTTACAAAGCAAACATGCATAACATCATGCAGGGGTCCCATACATCAACCCACCACCAACACTTTGCATTGTTATAAGACATTATTTACAAATTATGAAAGAATATTGTCAAAATCTTACTACTACCTATAGTCCTTATGTTACATTTGGCATATTTTCCCCTAACCCACCCTATTATCATTTTTAAAGTATATTTATATGACAGAAGTTGTAAACTTATGAAACAGTCATGCACATGTGCAGAATTCCCATACAACACCCCTCTACCAACACACCACACCATGGTGGAATATTTTTTACAGATTATGAGATAATATCATCAAATTATTACCAGGTCCATAGCATACATTTGGCATACTTTTTCCATACTCCCCCATTATCAACACAGTACATCTTTGGCATAGATGCATGAATATTACAGTATTGCTGTTAACCATAATCCTCAGGTCACTCCAGCTGTATTTTTCCCATGTTTCTCCACATTCCCACCACCCTGCAGTAGTGATGTACATCTGCTCTAGCTCTCAAATGACACTCTTGAATCTGTACCATCAACCACAATTCTCATCCACCCCTGGATTTACTGTTACTCAGTCCCTACATTATTCTCTAGCTTTTTGTCAGTTGGCATTTATATCCCTAGACTACCCTTTTCAGCCACATTCTCATTTATAAACCACCTGTTACTATAATGGTTACCATCAACTCTATACATTTCTACACTTTTACAGTAAAGTTTAATTAAAACTTCTACATACATTAAACATTAGTAGTCCATCTCAGTCTTCCTCTTATCTCCTTTAAGAATCTACCACCTACCACCACGTCTTGAAGATATTTTCCTACATTTTCTTCTAGAGGCTCTATGTTTCTTGTTTTTATATTTAGGTTTTTGATCCATTTTGAGTTAACTTTTGTATAACTTTTGTATAGGGGTCCTCTTTACTTCTTTTGGCTATGGATATCCAGTTCTCTCAGCATCATTTGTTGAATGGACTGTTCTGCCCGATTTGGGTGGGTTTGACAGGCTAGTCAAAAATCACTTAACCATAGATGTGAGGGTCTGTTTCTGAACCATCAGTTCTGTTCCATTGGTCTATGTGCCTGTCTTTATGCTAGTACCATGCTGTTTTCACTGCTGTAGCTAGGTAATATGATTTAAAGTCTGGAAGTGAGAGTCCTCCGACTTTGCTTTTCCTTTTTAAGATGTTCCTGGCTATTAGGACCCCTTACCCTTCCAAATAAATTTGATAATCGTGTTTTCCATTTATTTAAAAAATGCTGGTGGAATTTTTATCGGGATTGCATTGAATCTGTATATCAATTTGAGTAGAACTCACTTTTGTTTTGTTTTTTTAAATAAGAATTGACAGTGATATTTAGTCTTCCAATCTGTGAGCATGGAATGTTCTTCCAAGTATTTAGGTCTTTTTTGAGTTCTTTTAGCAATGAGTTGTAGTTTTCTGAATACAAGTGCTTTACATCATTGGTTAGGTTTATTCCTAGATATTTGGGTTTTATCTGTCATTTTATTTTCACCACTCTTCTGACACTTTTAGTTACTTTTACTGATAAAATCTTCATTTCTAGACTCTCCTCCAAGTCTCTCTCTCCTGTCTTTTCTTTTCAGGCTGTAACACACCGTTTAGTATTTCCTGCAAAGCCGATCTCTTGGTTACAAATGCTCTCAGTTTCTGTTTATCTGTGAATAATCTAAACTCGCCCTCATTTTTGAAAGACAGTCTTGCCAGATACAAGATTCTTGGCTGGACGTTTTTCTCTTGCAGTATCTTAAATATATCATGGTTTCTGATGAGAAATTGGCACTTAATCTTATTAGGTATCCCTTATATATTATGCATTGCTTTTCTCTTGCGGCTCTTAGAGTTCTATCTTTGTCTTTGGCATTTGATATTCTGATTAGTATGTGTCTCAGAGTTGGTCTATTTGGATTTATTCACATGGGAGTATGTAGTGCTTCTTGGACACAGATATCTATGTTCTTCAGTAGGGTTGGAAAATTTTCTACCATTATTTCTTCAAATATTCCTTCTGCCCCTTTTCCCTTCTCTTCTCCTTCTGGGACACCCATGACACGTATGTTTGCATGTTGCTTGCTGTCATTTAGTTCCCTGAGAACTTGTTCAATTTTTTCCTTTCTTCATCTGTTCTTTCATATGTTCACTTTGAGGGCATTTCTTCAAACTCACCAATCCTTTCTTATGCCTCCTCAAATCTGCTATTATATGATTCCAGTGTATTTTTAATTTCATTTATTGTGCCTTTCATTCCCATAAGATTTGCTATTTTTCTATGTATGCTTTCAAATTCTTCTTTGTGGTCATCCAATGTCTTCATATCCTTAATCTCTTTAGCCATCTTATTGAATTTATTAAGGAGATTTATTTGAACATCTGTGATTAGTTGTCTCAACTCCTTTATGTCATCTGGAAGCTTATCTTGTTCCTTTAACTGGGCCATATTTTCCTGTTTCTTGGTGTGGATTGTAATTTTTTTTGTTGGTGTCTTGGCATCCGGCTTACTAGATGTATTTATTCTGGGTGCAGTTTCTCTCTTTAGTTTAGGGCTTTCTTGCCCTTTCTCCCTTGCTGGTTGTGGAGTTAAAATGGCGCTACCAGCTTCTTTCCCACTTGGACAGGTTCAAACTTTAGCTGTTCTTAGAGTTATACTTTAGCAAGCCGAATTTACTAATCAGTAGCTGAAATCGGTGGCCAACCGTCTCTTCCTCCTGTTTTTGGGAAATGGAACTTCCAATTCCAGCTGCAAAATAGCTCTTGAGGCAGCTTGTCTTGCCAGAGTAGGATGATCACTGGCCTTCACAGTGTGGCCTGTATTTTCCTGGAGAGGCTGGCACAGGTCCTCCCAGCTTCCTCCCTGACGGAGGCGAAGTTGGGGCTTAGGTTAGAGTTGCAATCTAATCTGAATGGAAAGACGACTTTCCCTGCCAGCACTGTGATTTTCAGTCCGCCCTGCTTTGCCTCGTGCTGGGGGTGGATTCAAAATGGCGGCTACCGGCGTCTTTCTGACTTGGACAGGTTCAAGCTTTAGCTGTTCCTAGGATTATACTTTAGCCCGCCGAATTTACTGATCAGTAGCTGAAGCTGGTGCTCAACTGGCTCTTCCTTCCCCATTTTTGGGAAGTGGAGCTTCCAATTCCAGCCACGGAATAGCTCCTGAAGCGGCTTGTGCCACCACTGGAGGATGGGCACTGGATTCTGGGGCGTGGAATTGCTCTACTTATGAATCTTCCCTGCAGATGGGCTGTCTCCTCCTCCCATTCTTTCAAGGATGTTGAACAATGCTCTTCTGGTCTCCTGGAGCCCCCAAACATGTGCTTTAGATAGCTCTGGGTGATTACTAACTGCCATGTAGCACGAGCTGACTCTAGGAGCTCCTTACTCTGCCACTATCTTGCTGGTTGTTCCTCATAGTTTTGATTAGCAAGAATTTCTTGGATATGTTTTAATTCTTGGGGGCATATCTCAAATGCAGTTAAGGAATAAATTGTGCCAGGGCAGCGTTATTACTTCAAACTTTTTTGTTTCTGCAGGCAGCTCCTGGGGGGCAGCCATCTCTAATGAAAATATCCGACAGCACGTTGAAGTCTGTGCCAGCTACTTCACAACTCTCAAAGCCTGGAACCACAATGCTGAGAGTGGCAGGAGGGGTTATCACAACTGCTACCTCCCCAGCTGTGACCCTCTCAGCAAATGGTCCTGCACAACAGGTAAGAATTAGTATGACAAGAAAATTTTAGTGAAATGTAAACGTATTGTAAACATAAGGAAGATAATCCGTAGACACACCAGTTGGCCATATTGGTTTAAAAAAAATTTTAGATATAATTCACTCTTGATCATAAAATTCAACATTTTAAAGTGTATAATTTAGTGGTTTTTTTTTTTACTCTAGTCATAAAGTTGTGCCACCACCACCACTATCAAATTCCAGAACATATCACCCCAAAAACCCTGCACCCATTAGTCACCACCCATTCACCCATCCCCCCAGCCCTAGGCAACCACTAAATCTACTTTCTGTCTATATGGATTTGCCTGTTCTGAACATTACATATAAATGGAGTCATACAATTTGTGGCTATTTGTGAATGGCTTCTTTTGCTTACTGTGTTTTTAAGGTTCATCATGTAGCATGTGTCAGTAAGAGTATTACTTTTTATGGCAGAATTATATTTCATTTTATGGATATACCACATTTCTGTTTATTCATTCATCGATTGATGGACATTTGGGTTGTTTCCACTTTGGGGCTATTATGATTAATGTTGCTATGACCATTTATGTACAAGTTTTTTTTATGAGCGTATGTTTTCAGTTCTGTTTGGTATATTCCTAGGAGTAGAGTTGCTGGGTCATATGGTAACTTTGTGTTTAACATTTTGAGGACCTACTAAAGTATTTTCTAAAGTGACTGTACTAATTTACGTTCCCACCAGCAATGTATGAGGGTTCCAGTTTCTCCACATCCTCACCAACGCTTAGTTTCTGTGTTTGTTTTTTTTAATTATTATTATTATTATAGCATCCTAGTTAGTATGACGTGGTATTTCATTGTTTTTTTAATTTGCACTCCCCTGATAGCTAATGATATTGAGTACCTTTTATATGTATTCACTGTCTATTTATGTATCTTCTTTGAAGAAATGTCTGTTTAGATCCTTTGCCCATTCTTTTAATGGAGTTGTCTTTTTATTACTGAGTTTGTAGGAGTTCTTTGTATAGTCTAGATAAAAATCCCTTATTAGATACATGATTTGCAAGAATTTTTCCTCTTTCTGAGGGCTGTCTTTTCACTTTTTTCATAGTGTCCTTTGAACAACAGAAGTTTTTAATTTTGATGAATTCCGATTTATTTTTTCTTTGGTTGCTTGTGCTTTTGATATCCAATCTAAGAAACTATTGCATAATCCAAAAGTCACAAAGATTTAGCCCATGTTTTCTTCTAAGAGTTATAGTTTCAGTTCTTATATTGGGCTCTTTGTTCCTTTTTCAGTTAACTTGTGTACGTGGTGTGAGATAGGGGTCCATTCTCATCCTTTTGCATGTAGATATCCAGTTGGCACAGCACCATTTGTTGAAAAGACTGTTTCTCCATTGACATTGTCTTTGCATCCCAAGGACTTTTATGATCTGACCTTTGATTCCTCACAAGTTTCAATTACTGCAACTACTGCTTCTCCTCACATGCTTGTTTGCTAGTCAGATCTCTCTACTTTGCAGTTCCTTGAACATACTGTGTTCTTTTATGCCTCTCTGACTTTCTACCTACTGTCCTATGTCAAGAATACCCTTTCATTTCCTCATTTCTGTCTTGAATCTTGAAGCTTTCCGTAAAGTGTCATATCTTTCATCTGAAGCTCTTTGTAATACTTTACCCTCCTCACCTCAGGCATCACTTTTCCTCTCAGTTATCATGGTGCCTTGTATACTTGTACCTTGTGTACCATTGTTTTGTACTGTCTCCTTCTAGAGGGCTTTTATCTCTGAGCTCTAGCATTTAGCACTATGCTTGCCATGTATAAATAAAATGTAAATAAAATGAGTAAGGCTCATTTTATTCCATGTTTGCATTCTGAGATTATATCCTATTTTTGGTGTTGAAATATCCTTTTATGAAGAAAGCGGTAGTGATAATAAGTATGTTGAATTTTTTTTTTTAATGTGGTAACCCTACAACACTCCTTCATTTATTTTTAAATTTTCTTGGTCCATGAATTTAAACGTGTGGGAATCTCTGAATTAGAAAAGCAACCTTTTTAAAATGGCATGACATTTAATAGACGGATAATAATAGTTAATAGCTAATATTTATTGAGTGAATGTTATATGGTAGTTAGTGTTCTATGCAATTTACATGGCTTTCTTCTTCTTAATTTCTATCATTTTTGGCCCTATGAATGAACAGTCTGAGGGAATAGCCCCCAGTTCATCATCTGCCATTGGTTCTGTAATGAAAACTTCTGGGCAGCAGCAAGTGTGTATAAGCCAGGCAGCAATGGGAACTTGTAAAGCTGCTGCTCCCACTGTCGTCAGTGCCACATCCTTAGTGTCCACACCAACATCCATCTCCGGAAAAACCACAGTATCAGGTAAGTCATATCAGAATGATATTTCTTTCTTTGGGCTAGAATATTTTGGAGGGTTTAAAACACCATTTTGTATACTGTAATGAGTTGTTAAAAAATAATTATCTCAGTAACAGTCTGTGTAAAAATTTCTATTTTAGTCTGAGGAGATCCTATAATTTGAATAATCTAAAAATGGTGTAATAAAACCATAGCCACCTGGAACCTTATTGGGTATTTTACGTTTTTTCATAATGTAATTTTGTGGAGAGCTGAGGATTTTCTCTCCTTAAAAATACCAACTTCTTTATGTGTGTGTGTGTGTGTGTGTGTGTGTGATCAATTTTGAATGGAACTCATGATAAAACAGATCATACTTATCTTTGCTCTCATAAACAAAGCATATAAAATAAAAATTAGCCTTAATGACCCTGAGTCATAATTTTAAACATTAGTTATTTTATTGCATAGTTTCAGAGTGATATGTTTGAGGTCTGTTAAGATGTATGTAATCTTTGTGTCCACACTAAATGGCCCCAGAGAGATATGCCTTTTACTTCTTTGGACAACATAGAGCACAGATTCTGGAGCTAGATTGCCTTATTTAAAGTAACACTTCTCATCTGTAAAATGAGGCTGATAATAATACCTACCTCATAAAGTTGAATGGATTAAATGAGCTAATATGTAAATACTTAGAACAGTGTCAGGCACATAGTGGATGTTATGTAACTACTTGGTGCCAATATTATCAGCATCATCCATGTCATTGTTGTTAGTCCATAATCCCTTATCTGCAATTCTAAAAAGCTTTGAAAACAAAGGTTTTTTTGTTTTTTTTTTCCATAAAATTTTAGGGCAAAATTTGTCTGCCATCAACAGGCTATTTATACTTAAATGTGAATATACATGTGTTTTGCTGCAGAAATATTAATGTGTTTGATTACATCATGCTGTCTGCAGATGCCAGGGTCTGATATATAATATCCAACATTTTTTTCCCAAATTGAAAAGATCCTTTTTGGTTTTGGTTTTCTATAATCCAGTGCGGACTGATACCTCTGTAACATACAGTAAAAATATCACAGCATTGTTAAACTGCTATAAAAGTTTCTAAGCACTCAATTTATTTATTAACCTTGTTGCAGATGGATAAAAGTTTACTAACTGGTACTGTCTACAGTATCACCGATATATATACATGCACACAGACCCCTTAATATCTTTGGATAAGAGATTGTGGACGTTGTGGTTGTTATTGTTATCATTATTATTATTTTCACTACTGTTCCATACATTGCTCCAAACCAAGCCCCTGTATCCTGTTTGCTTTTTGGCCAGTTAGAGACCAAAAGATTGAGGTAGGTATATTTTTCCCATGATTCCACCTCCCAATTAAAACCGAACAAGTTCTAGTATAGGGAATGTTTGTCTTCTACTAACTGAATGTTTTTTTACCTTTAGGTACTATCTAGGCACTAGAATAGAAATTGTAGAAATGGAAGGAATTACAGTAAATGAATGCCCTTCTTCCCTTCTCCCCTTTTTTGATACAGTTTTTAGCTTGAAGTAAATTAAATTTCCCTGTTGTTACGTTCTAGATGCTGATGATCACAGTTTTCGTGTAATATCTTCATTAAAAGATCAAACTATTTCCTACTGAACATTTTTTAATTAAAAATTTTGCATACATTATAAACTGTATTGAACAAGGTAGCTATTGTGACTCGAGCAGAGTGAGCAAGGGAAAGAGTACTCGGAGATGAGGTCAGTCAGAGTGGTGGGGGCCAGATTATGTAGGGCCTTTGTAGATCATTGTAAGGACTTTGATTTTGACTTCAAGAGAAGCCATTGAAGGGTTTTAAGTTAAAGAATAATAATATCTGCCTTGCATTTTAAAAGGATCACTCTGATTGCAGCATTGAGAGTAAACTATAGGACACAAGGCTAAAGTAGGGAACGGACAAAGAGGTGGACTCTAGGAAAGAAAACTTTGATGTATCAGGGAATACCAGTATCTGACTAAAAGGAGTTCCAGAAAGAAAACAGAAAATAGTGGGGGGGAATGAACCCAGAAATGAAATGAGAATTTATCCCACAGTTGAAGATTCAAAAGACACAATGTCCAGCACAATAAATGAAAGAATACCCACACCAAGGCAAAATTTATCTGTGAAATCACCAGGGATAAAGAGAGGATCCTAAAAGCTGTCAGAGAGAAAAAGAAATTAAAAAGCTTAGAAATTGCATTATTATTGGGCTTCTTAATGGCAATGCTGGAAGCTAGAGTACTGCTTTTAAAATTCTAGGGGAAAAATTACTTTCAGTCTAGAATTCTCAGATCATCAGCAGAGTGTGAAGGTAGAAATATTTTCTGACAGGCAAGGTTTCTCTTGTACTTCCTGTGCACCCTGTCTCAAGATACTACTACTAAAATATGTATTTTACCGAAATGAAGAGGTGTTAACCATGAAAGAAGAAAATGGGGTCTAATGCAGAAGAGAGGTGTATTAGTCAGCCAAAGGGGTGCTAATGTGAAATACCAAAAATGGGTTGGTCTTTATAAAGGGTATTTATTTGGGGTAGAAGTCCACAGATACCAGGCCATAAAGC
>JAQZBX010110809.1:0-10338 GCA_029593785.1 Cabassous unicinctus
AATCAGAAGAGTTGAGCAGAATTGTAAAGGGACTTTTGATTTACTGTTGTTTATTGCCATGCCAATGTCCTTACACATAAATTTCTTTAAAGTACTAAATCATCTCACCCCTAGTGGTAGGTTGAATTATGTGCTCCACTTTACACATGTTCTTAATCTTGATCCTCATTCCTGTGGGTGTGAACCTATTGTAAATAGGACCTCATGAAGATGTTATTTTAGATAAGGTGTGGCCCAACTGAATGCGGTTGGGCCTTAAAATGAATTACTGGAATTCTTTATAAGCAGAAGAAATTCAGACATAGCGGGAGAAAAAAATAACCATGGGAAGGAGAGGAAGCTGGAAATCACAAAGACCTGAAAGAGAAAGGAGAGGTCATCACCATGTGACAAGAAAGCCAAGGAACTCAAGGACTGCTGCCAGCTTAGACATTGTGAACCCTGCGAGGAAGCAAGCCTTCTAGCCTCCTAAACCATGAGCCAATAAATTCCTGCTGCTAAGCCAATCCATTGTTTGGTATTTGTGATAACAGCCAGGAAACTAAGATACCACCCACTAAAGGTGCAAATCCCTAGTTCTTAATGGCGCGGCCATTTTACCAGTCACTCAGGTTTAAAATCTCAGAATGCCATTTTCCTTCTCCAGATTTCAGGCTCTATCAAATCTACTTCAAAAATAGGTCTGTTACGATGTGAATTTGGGCAAATTACTTAACCTCTGCTAATCCTGAGTTTACCACTTGGTTTCTACGAGCTTTAAAAACCCTTACAGCAGCAATTGCCTGGGACGAAATAAGTGCTCAAAAAATGCTAGCTATAATTACTGTTCTGGATGTTGTTGTCATGATATTATAAATAGATTTACCTGTGTGGTTTTTCAGCCCATGGCAAATTAGAGTATTAAATTTACAAACATTTAGAGATTACCAGGGATTAGGATTCTTATGGCAGAAAGAAATATCAGCTAAATTCCTGCTCATATATCAAAAACCAACCTATAAAAAACAGAATCATGGACAGATTTTTTAAATTAACAACTCTATTTCAAATTCACAAAAATGAAAGAACAGAAAAAGGCAGCTCAAAATGTTATGAAAACATTACTCCTAAAAAGTTCTTGTTCAGTCACTTGTATCTCATCAACTCCAACTTCTAACTCAGTTGTTTCTCTAGTGTTGAGAAAGATTAATGAAAATAATTAACAGACTTTTTTTGTTTTTAAAGATTTATTTTATTTATTTATTTACTTTTATCCATTTTCAGCCCTCCCCCCTTCCCCGCTTTTTTTTGCCATTTTTGTGTCCATTTGCTGGGCAACTCTCTGTGTCTGTTTCCTGTCCTATCTTCTCATCCTTCTCCTCCTGTCTTCACCAGGATTCGATTCTGGAAACCCATTTGGGAGAGAGGCATTCTGCCACCTGCGCCACCTTAGTTCCTAGTTTTTTTGGCGCATCTCATCTTGGCGCTCCCTTGTGTCACTCTCCTGTTATGTCATCATCTTGCTGTTTGGCTCAGTGGGGCCTGACGGCGCATCTGCGTGCGGGGCCTGGTGGCCCGCGTGCCTTCTATATTTTTCTTTATTTTTACTGGAAGGTCCTGGGGATCGAACCCAGTTACCCCCGTATGGGAGATGAATGCCCAACCATTAGAGCCACATCCACCCCCTGAACAGATGTTTTTAAAGTTAGAGTAGAGAGGAAGCATGGAGCACTGGAGCAGGGAGCCAACATCTCTCAGGAGATCTTAAGAGATGTTTAAGATCGTCATTAAACAACAATTGGGGCTTATAATCAAGACCCAAGATTATCAAGGAGTGTTTAAAATATATTAAATTATCTCTTTATATGGGCAGGTTAGTGTATAGCACATTTTATTAGCATGTTTGAATTTATTAAATTTGTTAAATATATATGATTTAATGATTTTGTTATGTAAGCATAGAAAAAACACTGGAGAAATATACACCAGAATCTTAATAGCTGTTATTGCTGATTTGGGGTTGTGGGTGATTTTATATTCTTTTGTGTGATAATTTCCAAGTTTTCTAAAAATGAATGGGTACTATTCTGTAATCCATAAAAACAATATATATTATAAAAAAGTCTTTGTGCTTAAACGGAAAAACTTTACTTCTTGAGAAACTTTGGTTAAAAATAGTATCTGCTTTCCTTATCGTTACTGATTGAATCATTACTGTTGGGCTTTTAATTTCATGTTATTAATTCCAATTCATAAAAACATAAGGGACAAATCAGTTCGGAGCTATTCCCATTGATGAACATTGACAAACTATTTTTAATGGATTATAACAAATTTATGTGTTTTTGTCATTTGTGGTTTATTGAGTTCTTTTCTATTGAGTTTTCTCAGAATATGTAATCACTATAAATCAACTGAATAAGAAAACATGAATACATAATTCAAAAGGTTGTTGAGGCAATAAACGAAATTGTGGTTATGAATGTGATTTATAAATACTCTCATAAAACAATGCCAGTTATTATCATTATATTTTGGATTAACCTAAAACTCTCTGATTTTAATTTTTAGGTTTGTAAGTGTGTTCTGAATAGGAGATATTTTGTAGATAAAGCTCCGTAGATAGGTGAAGTCTTAATGATAATACCTTTAGCTTCAGTAATGCTCAAGATAGTCCAAATCATATTGTTGAATTAAAAAGAAAAAATATATAAATTTTAGATATATGATTTGAGGAGTATTCACTATCTATGCATCTGTATTAGTCAGCCCAAAGGGATGCTGATGCAAGATACCAGAAATCGGCTGGTCTTTATAAAGGGTATTTATTGGGGGTAGAAGCTTACAGTTACCAGGCCATAAAGCGTAAGTTTCTTCCTTCACCAAAGTTTGTTGCTACGTGTTGGAGCAAGACAGCTGCCAACGTTTGCCAGGGTTTGGGCTTCTTGGGTTCCTCTCTTCCTAGGGCTCCGTTTCTCTCTGGGCTCAGCTCCTCTGTTTCCTCCACAAGGTCAGCTGTAGACGATGAGGCTCTCTAGGCTCTGCCTCTCTCCACAAGGCCGGCTGTGAACTGTCAGGCGAACAGCTCACCTCTTTTCCCGGAGCCTTCTCTCCTTCCTCATGACCAAGGTCCTCTGTGTGCTTACTCCCCTGGGCTCCAGCATTAACACTCAGCATGAGAACTCCAACATCAAAACAACTCCAACTCTGTCCTTTGCCATGCCTTTTATATTTGATTCCCCACCCACCAAGGGGTAGGGCTCAATGCCCTACTGACGAGGCCCAATCAAAGCCCCAATGATAACTTCATCATACCCAGATGAAAAGACCAGTTTACAAGCGTAATCCAATATCTATTTTTGGAATTCATAACTACATCAAACTACCAAACTTCTACAGCATCCGAAGAGACCCTTCCCTGTATCCTGCAGTTTTCCATTTTTAATAGGGTCTCTCAGGTTGGAATATTTTAACCATTAATAAAATTATATTGATGCTATTGTTTCATATGAAGGAATTTAAGACACTCATTTTATCGCTGATTGGCTGGGTCTGACAAATATGTGCCTTGTTGTGCCCACTCCCCCCAACCTCTGCCCCATTTCTTGTGCTGAACACTCCAAGGGTACTTTTAATCTGTAGAGCATGTCTATCAGTTCTGGAAAATCTGGTTTGCATTATTTATTTAATAATTTTTTGTCCTCTATTTTTCTCTCTTTTTCCTTTCAACAGCTTTTTAAAAAAAATCAATCTTAAATTTTTTTTTGTCTCACTTTTCCATTTCCTTGCTTTTTGGTTTTACTTTCTAGGAGATTTTCTTGACTTCATCTTCCAATTTTTAAAATTGATTTTTTGCAAGCATTTTTCTTTTTATGTCCAAGAGCTCTCTTTTGATCTTCGGTCATTTATTTTTAAAATAGCATCCTTTTTTAATGGAAATAATGTCATGGATATCTCTGAGGATTCTAATTCTTTTTTTAAAGTTTTTTTTTTCTTTTCTGGTTCCTACTTTACCCTATTGATTCTTTCCATTTACTCCTTTTAATATCTTCCTTTTTTTGTTGGAGGCTTCCTCAATAGCTGGTGATCCTAGGTCCATTTGTGTTTAAGAATGAATTATCAGAAAGCTGGTTAGAAGCTCAGTGGAGTGTTTTACTGGTTGGTAAGGAATGCCATATTCTTAACTAGACCTCCAATGTCAGTATGTAAAACTCTACATACTGGACTCTGTGCGATGGAGACCCAGTTTCACATTCAGGTGTTCACAAACCACTGACATGTTTTTATTTCCTCCTCTATGATTTTTTTTAGGAGGTACCAGGGATTGAACCCAGGACCTCATACATGGGAAGCAGGTGCTCAAACCACTGAGTTACACCAGCTCCCCTACATGATTTTAAGATGTGTTTTCTGCATACTGTATAGAAACATACCAAACTAAATAAAAGTAATGTCTTTATTACCAAAAAAAATTTTTTTTAAGGTTTTCTGATTCACAAAAGAAACCTTAGGTTTCCTGCCTAACAGATAGGCATGTGGCTGCTAGTATTCTTTGCATTGGGGTGAGTGACTTATTTTCAAGTATAAAATGTCAATTTATCTCTTATTATAGCCTCTGTTTTACCTCAGTCCTTTTCTATACTTAGAACCTCAGAGCACTGGTAGGTCTTTGGCTAGTTTGGGTCCTCCAAGAAGCAGAAGCCCAAAACTTGATTTTAAAAATCCAAGGATATTATTAAGAGTGAGAGAATATGCGGAGGGGGCCAGATATGATTGGTGTTTATGTTTCCCGGTTGCTAAAACAAATCCATATAATTGGTTGTCTTAACAACAGGAATTTATTGGCTCATGGTTTCAGCGCTAGAAGGTTGGCTTCCTCCTGGGCTCAGTATCTTCTGGCTGGTCAGCAATCTTTGGGGTTCGATGTCTTTTCCATCACGTGGCAATGCACGTGATCCAGTTCCACTGACTCCCAGCTTCTGACTGTTCCCGTAACTTCTCTTTTTTTGTGTGCCCAATTTCCTTTGCTTATAAGGACTGTAGCCATTTTAGATTAAGGCCCACCCTCATTCAGTGTGGACACACCTCAAGTAATAATTTCTTCAAAGGTCCTATTTATGAATGGGTTCCCACCCCCAGAACCAGGGATTGGGGCCTGAAGATGCCTTTTCTGGGGGTCATCATTCAATTCCCAACAGTAAGGAAAGCCATCAGACGACGATGCAAGTCTGACCCCCAGGGAAGGAAGGGTGGGTGGAAGTATCTAGAGTGTGTAGAGTCCAAAGACATTTTGATAAGGCTGTTGGGGTGTCCTCAAGCCAAATTCAGCCTCAGAAGAGTCCTGTATCTTTCTGCCATGCCGAGTCATTGGTGAGAAGCAGCGTGTGGAAACCATAGCCTCGCATGCACAGCGATGGGTTTCAGAGCACAGCAACTGGGACTTCTGGTTAAGGTCCCACGAAATGGAGGTCTATAAGGTGTGTTCTCATGGCCACCGCAATCTCCATCATGATTCTCCACATCACTGGTGTTACTTAATGAAGTTTTGATTCTATTTATTGCTTCTGCTGATTATTTTAATTCTATGATTACATTTTATTGTTTTAAATCATTCCCAATCTATTTATGACTTTCTTCATACAATTTTCAATTCACATTCATTTGATATCATCTTTGATCTTTTCATCAAAAAGTCTATTTTCTTGACTTTTGAGTATAATTGAGTATTTACTTCTGTTAATTTTTAAAATTAAGCTCTTTATTTTGAGATGATTGTAGCTTCACCTTCAGTTGTAAGCCCTAATATAGAGAGATCACATGTAGCTTTACCCACATCTTGCAAAGCTATAGTACAATATCACAACCATGATATTTCTATTGATACAGCCAAGATGCAGATCATTTCCATCCTCATAAGGATCCCTCATGTTGCCCTTTTACAGCCAAGCCCACCCTTCTGCTCTAACCTCCTCCTTAACCCCAGACACCCAACCACTAATCTGTTCTTCATTTCTATAATTTTGTCATTTCCAGAACGTTTTATAAGTGGACTCAAGCAATCTGTAACCTTTTAAAATTGTTTTTTTTTTCCCCACTTATAAATCTCTGGGGATTCATTCAGTTGTTCCTTTGTATTGCTGAGTAGCATTCCAAGGTATAGACGTACCACAGATTGTTTAACCATTCATCCATTGAAAAACATCTAGTTTGTTTTCAGTTTTTGGCTATTGCAAATAAACCTGCTTTAAACATTCATGTACAGTTTTTATGTAAACACATTTCCATTTCTCTAGGAAAATGTCCAAAAGTTCATTTCTTGAGTCTTATGGTAATTGCATGTTTAGTTTAAGAAAGTGGCAAACTGTTTTCCATAGTGACTGTACCATTTTATATACCTACCAGCAACATATGATTGATCCAGTTTCTCTGCATCTTCACTGGCAATTGGTGGTGTTGCTATTTTTTTATTTTATCCATTTTGGTAGGTCTGTAGTAATAGCTCATGTGGTTTTAATATGCATTTTCATAATGCCTAGTGAATATCTTTTCACGTGTTTATTTATATCCTCTTCAGTGAAATGTTTGTTCATGTCTTTTGTCCATTTTCTAATTAAACTGTTTTTATACTGAGTTTTGATAATTCTTTATATATTCTAGATACTAGTCCTTTGTCAGATGTGCAATTTGCAAATATTTTTCTCTCAGTCTGTTGCCTATCTTTCCATTCTTTTAATAGACTTTTTTCACAAAGAAAAAATTTAATGTTGATGATGTTCAATAATATCAATTTTTCATTTGATAGATGATGCATTTGCTCCTTAGTTCAATTCTAAGAACTCTTTGTGTAGATGCATATTTTACATTGAAGTCCATGGTCCATTCTGAAGTAATTTTTGTATAAGGTATGGGACGTGAGACTTAGAATGAGATTCTTTTTTTGTGTGTGTGTGTGCCTATGGATGTCCAATTACTCCAGTACCATTTGTTGAAAAGCTATCTTTCTTCAATTGAGTGTCTTTTGCACCTTTGTAAAAAAAAAATCAGTAGAGTATATTTGGTGGGTCTAATTTTTTGGTTATCTCTTCTTTCCCATTTATCTATGTATCTATTTCTCCACCAATGACACTCAGTCTTGGTAATTGTAGCTATTCCTATCTTGAAATTGGGTAGAATTAATCTTCTTTTTCAAAATTGTTTTAAGCTATCCTAGTTCTTTTGACTTTTGATGTCAGTGTTAAAATACTCTTTTCTATAGCTACAGAATAACTCCCTGCGCTTTTGATAGAATTGCTCAAAAACTGTATATCAATTTGGGGAGAACTGACACCTTTACTATGCTAAGGCTCCCAATACATGGAGTTGTCTGTCTATGCATTTAGATCTTCTCTGATTAGTATTGTGTCTCTGTACATGAGGGATATTGGTCTGTAGTATTATTTTTATGTTTTGTACTGTCTTTGCTTTTGGTAGGAGGATAATACCAGATTCATAAAGTGAATTGGAAAATGTTCCCTCTTATTTTCTGGAAGAGATTCTGCAGAATTGGTATTAACTCTTTAAACACCTGGTAGAATTCCCCAGTGAAATCATTCTAGGCTGGAGATTTCTTTCTTTGGAGGTTTTAAATTATAAATACAATCATTCAATAGTTATAGGACTATTGAATACTCTATTTCATACAGTGTGCATCGTGATAGCTGTGCTTTTCAATGACTTGGTCTATTTCATATAAATTATAAAATTTGTGTGTCTAAAGTTGTCTGTAGTATTCTTTTATTATCCTTTCGATGTCTGCAAGGTCTGTGGTGATACTCTGTTTAATTCCTTATGTTAGTAATATGTGCATGCTTTGTGCCTTCTTTTTTCTTATGCTGTCTTGCTAGAGATTTATCAATATTATTAATCTTTTCAAAGAGCCAGTTCTTTGTTCACTGATTTACTCCATTTTTCTGTTTTCAATTTTATTGATTATCATTATTATTTCTTTCCTTCTGTTTGTTTTGTGTTTATTTTGCCTTTCTTTTTCTTGGTTCTTGGGGTGAGCTTAGATTATTGACTTGAGACTTTCTTTTTTTTTTTTCATTAATTTGGTGTTATTAATCTCCCTCTAAGCACTGTGCCCACAAATTTTAGCTTTTAAAGCTTTCCCTTTAGCTATGTCCCATAAATTTTGATAAGCTATATTTTCATTTTTATTCAGTTCAATATATTTCTAAATTTTCTTTAATACTTCCTCTTTGACCCAGGATTATTTACATGTGTGTTGTTTAGTTTCTAACGATTTGGAGATTTTCCTGTTATTTTTCTTTTATCTACTTCTAGTCTGATTCCATTATGGTCAGAAGACACAGTGTATAACAGCAATTATTTTTAATTTTGAGATTTGTTTCATTGCCCAGTATATGGTCTATCTTCCTGAGCATTCCATGTGTGCTTGAAAAAAAGTATGCATTCTGCTCTTGTTGAGGGGTGGGTTCTATGTATGTCAAATAGATCCTTTTGGTTTATGGTGGTATTCAGCTCTCCAGTATCCTTGCTGATTTTTTCTGTCTGGTTGTTCTAACAATTGTTGAGAGAAAGTTGTTGACACCTCTAACTATAATTTTGAATTTGTATATTTCTCCTTTCAGTTCTATCAGGTTTTGCTTCTTCTGTTTTGCAGCTATGTTGTTTAATTCTTTCACATTTTAGATCTCTATGCCTTACTGGTGGATTGACTCTTTTTATGATTATATAAGCTCCCTTCATGTCTGTTAATTTTCTTTTCTCTAAAGTCTACTTAATCAGACACTCCTGCTTTCCTTTGATTAATGTTTGTATAATGTATCTTTTATTATCCTTTTTCTTTCAAGCTGTATGTAAACAATGTACGAGGATTCTAATTTTTCCACATCCTGGCCAATACTTGTTATTTTCTGTTTGTGGTTTTTTTTTTTTTTTTTTTTTTTTTTAAATAATAGCCATCCTAGTGTCATTAAGTGGTATCTCATTGTGGATTTCATTTGTATTTCCCTGATGATCGATGATATACAAAATCTTTTCATGTGCATATTGGCTATTTGTATATATTCTTTAGAGAAATGTCTATTCAGGTCTTTTCCCATTTTTTAATTGGGTTATTTATGTTTTTGTTATTGATTTGTATCAGTTTTATGTATTGTGAATTTTAAATTCTTTTCAACCATATGGTTAGCAATTATTTTCTCTCATTTTATAGGTTGCCTTTTCATTTTCACATAATTTTTATATATCATGAGGGTAGGGGTCTCAACTTCATTCTTTTGCATGTAGACATCTAATTTTCCCAGGACCATTTGTTAAAGGGACTGTTCTTTCACCAATACACTTGGCACATTTTCTTTTTTGGAAATCAGTTGGCCATAGATGTATGTATTTATTTCTGAAATCCAAATTGTATTCTACTGGTCTACTTGTCTGTCCATATTCCAGTACCATACTGTTTTGTTGGTTTTTTTTTTCAGTTAGGCCAGTAAAAAATTTATTGAGAAATGGGACAAAACAGAGCTTGCTGAAAAATGGTAGAGAAGGACAGAAATACGCACTGAGATTTGATGCGGGCTCCTCTAGGCAGAAAGAGCACACATTGTTTTTATTATTGTGGCTTTGTATTAACTTTTCAAATAAGGAAGTATGAGATTTTCAACTTTGTTCTTCTTTTTCAATATGTATTTGGCTATTTGGAGCCCCTTGCAATTCCATGAATTTAAGGATCTGCTTTTCTATTTCTGCAAAAATGGCTGTTGGATTTTGACAGGGATTGCACTGAATCTGGAGATCACTTTGATTAGTATTGACATCTTAACAATATTTTCTTCCTACCCATGAACACATGATGCCTTCCATGTATTTAGGTTTTCTTTAATTTCTTTCAACAGTGTTTTATAGCTTTCAGTGTACAAGCCTTTCAAGTCCTTGGTTAAATTTATTCCTAGTTATTTCATTTTTTTAGATGTTATTGTCAATGGAACAATGTTTTAAATTTCCATTTCTCTTTGCTGCTGTATAGAAACATAACTGATGTTAATCGTTTAGCCTGCTACTTTGCTGAATTTATTAGCTTTAATAGTTTTCTTGTGGATTCTTTGGGATTTGTATATAAAGGATCATGTCATCTGAAAATAGGGATAGTTTGACTCTTCCTTTCCAATTTGGATACCTTTTATTTCTTTTTCTTGTCTAATTTCTCTGGCTAGCATGTCCAGTACAATGTTGAGTAGCATTGGTGAAAGCAGGCATCCTTGTCTGGTTCTGAACCTCAAGGCAAAAGCCTCCATTTTTTCATCATTGAATATAATGAGAACTGTGGGTTTTTCACATATGCCCTTTATCATGTTGAGG
>JAQZBX010110810.1:0-10338 GCA_029593785.1 Cabassous unicinctus
GAGACAAGATGGACACTATATATTAGTAAAAGGAGCAATCTCTCAAAAAGAGAGAACAATCATAAACATTTATGCACCTAATCGGGGTGCCTCAAAATACAAGAGGCAAACTCTGGAAAAACTAAGTGGAGACATAAATGCCTCTACAATTATAGTGGGGGACTTTACTACACACCATTATCACCATTAGATAGAACATCTAGACAGAGAATCAATAAAGAAACAAAGACACTTAATAATACATTAGAGGACCTGAACCTAATACACATAAACAGAACACTACACCCAAATATAATAGGATTTACATTCCTCTCGAGTGCACATGGATCATACTCCAAGATAGACCACATGCTAGGCCACAGAACAACTCTCAATGAATTCAGAAAGATTGAGATTATACAAAGTAATTTCTCTGACCACAATGGAATGAAACTGGAAATTACTAAGGGCCAGAGAAACAGATTAGGCAAAAACATATGGAAGTTAACAAACACACTGTAGACAAACAGTGGGTCAAGGAGGAAATCTCAAAAAAATCAGTAGATATCTTGAAACTAATGAAAATGACAACACAACATATCAAAACCTATGGGATGCAGCCAAAGCTGTCCTGAGAGGGAAGTTCATAGCCATAAATGCATATATTAAAAAAGAAGAAAGAGCTAAAATTGAAGACCTAACTGCACACTTGGAGGAATTGGAAAAACAAAAACAAACTAAAAATAAAGGAAGTAGAAAGAAGGAAATAACAAATATTAGAGCAGAACTAAATGAAATAAAGAATAAGAAAGCACTAGGAAAAATAAACAAAACCAAAAGCTGGTTCTTCGAGAAGATCAATAAAATTGACAAACCCTTAGCCAGATTAACAAAGAAAAAGAGAGAACAGATGCAAATACGCAAAATAAGGAATGAGCTAGGGGATATCACTACTGACCCCACAGAAATAAAGAGTATCATAAGAGGATACTTTGAAAAATTATATGCCAACAAGAACGATAATTTAGAGGAAATGGACAAATTTCTAGAAACTCACAAACAGCCTACATTTATGAAAGAAGAAATTGATTAACTCAACAGTCCAAGTACAAGTAACAAGATAGACTCAGTCATCAAAAATCTACCAACTAAGAAGAGCCCAGGACCATATGGCTTCACAGCTGAATTCTACCAAACACTGTGGAAAGAGATAACATGAATTCTGCTTAAGCTCTTCCAAAAAATAGAAGTAGAAGGAATTTTGCCTAACTCATTCTATGTTGCCAATATTACCCTAATACCAAAACAAAACAAAGATACCACAAGAAAGGAAAATTACAGACCTATTTCTCTAATGAACCTAGATGCTAAAATCCTCAACAAAATACATGCTAATCGCATTCAATAGCATATCAAAAGGATTATACACCATGACCAAGTGGGTTTCATCCCGGTATGCAAGGATGGTTCAATATAAGAAAATCAATCAATGTAATACACCACATAAATAGACTGAAAGAAGAAAATCACATGATCATCTCTAAAGATGCAAAAAAACCATTCAACAAAGTACAGCACTCTTTCCTCATAAAAACACTACAAAAGATAGGAATAGAAGGAAACTTTCTGAATATGATAAAGGGTATATATGAAAAACCCAAAGCTAACATCATCTTCAGCGGTGAAATACTAAAAGCCTTCCCTCTGAGATCAGGAAGAAGAGAAGGATTCCCACTATCACCACTCCTATTTAACATTTTCTTAGAAGTACTTGCACCAGCACTGAGGCAAGAAAGAGATATAAAAGGCATCAAAATTGGAAAAGAAGAAGTAAAAATTTCATTATTTGCAGACGACATGATCCTATATGTAGAAAGCCCTGAGAAATCTACAACAAAGCTTCTAGAACTTATAAAGGATTTCAGTAATGTTGAAGGCTATAAGATCAGTGCTCAAAAATCAGTAGCATTTCTGTACACCAATAATGAGCAATTTGAGAAGGAAATCAAGAAAAAACTCCATTTACAATAGTAACTAAAAGAATCAAATATCTAGGAATAAATATAACTAAAGATGTAAAGGACTTATATACAGAAAGCTACACAACACTGTTAAAGGAAATCAAAGAAGACTTAAATAAATGGAAGAATATTCCCTGTTCATGGATAGGAAGACTAATTATCATCAAGATGTCTATTCTTCCCAAACTAATCTACAGATTTAATGCAATCCCAAGAAAAATCAACACTGTATTTTTTAGGAAACTGGAAAAACTAACTACAAAATATATTTGGAAAGTTAAGAGGCCCCCAATTATCAAAGACATATTGAAAAAGAAAAATGAAGTTGGAGGTATCACATTACCTGACTTTAAAACATACTACAAAGCTACAGTGGTCAAAACTGCATGGTATTGGCACAAGGATAGACATACTGACCAATGGAACCGAATTGAGAGTTCTGATAGAGATCCTCACATATAGAGTCATCTGATATTCGATGACCACCAAGCCCACTCATTTGGGAGAGAATGGCCTCTTTAACAAGTGGTGCTTGGAGAACTGGATATCCATATCCAAAAGAATGAGAGAGGAACAGCATCTCACAGCTTATACAAAAATCAACTCAAGATGGATTAAAGATCTAAATATAAGAGCCAAAACCATAAAGACCTTGTAAGATAATGTAGGGAAGCATCTACATGAGCTTGTAATAGGAAATAGTTTCATGAACTTCACACCCAAAGCATGAGCAGCAAAAGAAAAAATAGATAAATGGGATCTCCTCAAAATTAAAAATTTCTGCACCTCAAAGGACATTATCAAGATGTTCACAGTTATTGGTTGCCCAACCAGGAGTAGACCTTGCACATTAATTTCCAGGATGTGTGCATCAGGTTCTGTGGGGTCATCCTATGTTTGGTACACATTTCAAGACCCACTTCTGTAAACCTACCTCTCCATCAGGTGGCCCTAAACTCCCACCATCCTGGGAATTATGTGGCTGGTGTAATGGTGTAAAAATCAGGATGATCAACTGGCAGTGGTTGAAAGGAGAGTCCCAAGTGATATGTCCTTGGTCTCCCTTTCAGAGCCAATCCTCATTTTGATGTGTTTAAGGGCAGATATGCAGAAAAGCCTGGGTGTCTCTCCAACTTTCAACCTCTTTCTGTGCTATGAAGCAGGATAGGGCCATTTACCCCTTCCAAGGAAATGCTGAGTTCAACTTCCAGAGGGACCTAGTAAAGCAGACAA
This sequence comes from Cabassous unicinctus, assembly GCA_029593785.1. NCBI lineage: Eukaryota > Metazoa > Chordata > Mammalia > Cingulata > Chlamyphoridae > Cabassous > Cabassous unicinctus. Next base: position 3,234 of record JAQZBX010110810.1, read on the forward strand.
TCCATGCAGTAACAGAGTTTTCAAGGTGTAGACACCAAAGTTCCTTTTTAAGGAGTCCATTAAAGTTCTCTATAATGCCAGCTTCCTCGGGGTGGTTGGCATCATGGCACAGATATTGTGATGAGTAAGTTCATTTGCCATCTTGGTCAGGTAATGGCACTTAGTTGTTTGATTAAGTAAGCATCTGCATAATTGTTACTGTGAGCATATTTCATGGACTTAAATCATCAGTAAATTGATTACCTCTACAATTAACTGAGGAAATTGCCTCAGCTGTGAGAGGACAAGGGATTGCATAATTAGCTTGACTTTTTGCATCCCCTTATGCATCCAGAGAGTCAACTCCTCGGGAATTCGTCCAATATATTCCAAATTTCTTTGGTAAATTTTACCTCTGGTAACTAGTTGCAGCAGCACTGCAGCTCCATACCAGGAGTGACCCAGTGGATATCCAGGAATTAGGTTTTTATCAACTCCTGCCCTCTCTTACTTTCTTTTCAAAAATCATTTGATTTATTAAACCTGGGGCCCTTTAATGAATTCCAAAACTCCCAAGATCATCCTTACTTCTGACATTGATTTTAAAACTGGATTTCATTTAGGGTTTCTATTTACATATAAGTTATGTTAATAATATATCATCAATCAATACTGCAGATATTATTCTAGTAGGTGGATTTTTTTCCTATTATTTTGTTTACACTTTTAATTAATATAAATTTTTCATTTATATGATGTGAAAGTATAAGTTCTTAATTAATTTTTCCTAGAAAATTATTATCTATATCATACAATGAGAAAAATACCCTTCTATATTTCCTTCTCATTGTACTTTAACTTATCACACTTTGTCTTCCTAAAGAATTAAGATATTCATTTTATTTTTGTTAAGCAGTCATTTATTTTACAAATAAAATGAAATTACATTTATCATATGTCAAATGAATCATGAGAGGATAATTACCTTGCACTATTCAGGGCTGTTCTTTCTTATTTTTGTTTCATATGGAACACAGCAGCATGGGACCAAATTATCATGTTATTCATACATGATATCAATTTCAACTGCATCAGTCATATGATTTGGGAAAATATGACATTTTCCCTAGAATATTTAAAGTGTTTTTACATATCCTCATGAGATTATGCAGTTGTATTCATGAAGGCTCCACATTTTCATGTGACAAGCATTTGATTTTTTATTCAAAAGTGCCAGATTTCTTTTAATTGTGATTGCTGCAGTAGCAACTGTTTCAGGAAACACATTAGGAGAAAATAATTTCCCAATTCATCCAGAAGCAGAGAGGATTAACGTTTAAGACTATTACTTATGCAGAAATTATAACAGAAAATTTATTGAATAACCCAACAAGAAATATTGAAGAATATTCTGTTAGAGAATTGTCAGAGAGAAACATAACTTATGAAACTTTGAAACTCCTACTTGCCTCATAGGCTTCATTATTTCCCCTCTTAATGTGATGCTTTGCATTCAGATATTATAGGTTAAAGCTGTTTAATACTTTAAGTTGTTTGCATTGTCTTGAGGTCTTGCAGTCTTCTGAGCAAAAGGGTGCCTAGGAATAGACAGAGAGAAAAGGGAGCATAAGATGAGAGCAGCCATTTCATTTCTACAAAGCACAACCCTAGTTGCTTGGAGGCAGTATTCCCCTTCCTTCTTTTCTACTGTAATTTTAATCCCATGTCTCATAAGTGCTTTAAACATGTGTGACTACTATCATGTGTTATGTAATATACTCAGACCTTTCTTCTAGATAACAAGTTATCTATTCTCTGAACCATTACCTATAATATCTGAATGCAAAACATTTTCTCATAATCAATAGTAACCATCAAAATACTTTTTTTAAAATAAGCCTTTTACAGGTTTGTTTGGCCCAACAACAGAAGTATGCATTGCAGTTTCGCAACAATAATAAAACTCCAAGAGTTTAAAAATGTAGAAAGATAAAATAAATAAATGTGAAAACAGAGATAAGGAAGTTTGTGGGAATCATGAACATAAAATAATTGATTACAATATTGATATAATTGAACATTAAAAATTAGAACAATGTTAGCTTCATGGACTCATATCTGATTCAAAAAGAAAAAAATAAGATTTTAGAAAATAATTATAATTGGTAATATATTCAAATTATTATTATATTTAATAATGAACAAATCAGAAAAACTAATAAGGAAACACTATGATAGAGAATTATATTTCCCCACACACTGTTGGTATATTGTTACATATACCAGCTATATTGATGTTAAATGTTATTTATGTTGCTATGCTGATGTCATACAGGATGATTTTTGTTCTATTTTAATGAAAATTAAGAATACAATTACATATGACTAGAGTTTGAAAATAGCAGGAGTGTAAAAGTATTATTTAAAGGACAGTATATGAGTGAGATTTCAGTAATTAGTAGTAACATATAAAAAAGGAATGTCCTTGTTTCACATAAAGGAAATGTGGGGATTTTTCCTAGATAAATGAATTAGAAAGTTTTAAGACGGTTGTATTACAAGACATTTGTTATATTTCAAGGAACATTTTATTGCTTGATATGCAGACCTTTGCATTCATTATAACTGTTTTATGTTTATTTTGACAACATTATTATATAAATTGGCATTTTCTTACTGAATAATAGTGCAGTATAATGTCTTTATGTGAACATAAAGACTAGATATCAGTTTAATTTGAAACATCTCATAAATTTGGAGTAGTTCTGGTGACAATATCTGTAGATATCCTATGATACATCAGAAATTATTTTTGAGAAGACAAGAAATCTTTTAGTTTAAGCTTTTTGTTTAGTCATGGCTGGTCTAACAAATAGACCCCACAACCCTATACACAATACATGTCATTATAAATAATTCTAATGTAAACAAAAGTTAATAACCATATTCCTATAAAACTAAATAAAATATGATAGCATTATGTATTTAATGAATTCTAACGCAGAACTAAACCCATAGCTAGGACGTTGCATTTTGCTGCAACTACAGGCCACATTTGATTACTGAGCAATTGAAATGTGACTAGTCCAACTTGTGATCTTATATAAATATCACATACATAACAAATTTCAAAGACTTAGTGTGATAACATATCCCATAAATATTTTATACTGATTATGTGTTGATGTAATGTTTTGTTACATTTTCTTTTAATATATATATATAGGTTAATTTCACCTGTTTCTTTTTAGTTTTTTTTGAAAGTGGTTACTAGAATTTTTTTTTTTTAATTAATTGTTCACATAAAATTTTTGATGGAGTACATTTACCACAATCTATTTTTCTGAACACTCCATGACCTTACAAGAAAAGAATATGAAATTCAATGGATATGAATTCAATTGCAGAACAGAGAGTCTGGTGAAGCTGTTAGAAAAGATATCCTCTGATATGGTAATATTTACATATCTAATTCTCAAGCAATGATTTCATTTGCCTGTATTAAGTGTATGTGACATATATTTTAAAGGCAAAATAATATTTCTGTCTTTGGTGGCATTTGCTCACTCAGTATTTTTCCTAGGGCTATCTTTATGTCCCAATTCATCAAGCTATAGATTAGAAGACTGAGGTTAGGAGGTAACATAAAGCATAATATAGACATAAACATGTTTAAGTTTTTGGGTTATATCTAAATTTTTACTAACTTGTGTTTGGTATAAATTAGTTATATGTGTATAGGATTCCAAAGAACACAAAGTAAAACTGACCTGGAGGCAGATATTTAGTTTACACAAAGAAGGAATTTTATAAAGATATATTTTTTGATATTTAAAATTAATGTACCTTTGAGTATTAATGTGCATCATATAAAAATTGACAAACTACAAAGAATATTTCACAAAAAATAATGTAAATTTTATGTGTTAATAAATGAATAACACATGAAATTATAAGGAGAGAAAAGTTAATTAACAACAGGAAAAATGGGCAAAGGGATTGCTCTGAGACTTTACAAATTAAATCTTACACATGAAATGTAAAAATGTGAAAATTAAATTTTGTAAAAATAATGTGATAATGCATTGCCAATTTTCTTGCATGAACAGAAAAATGATTTCAAAACCTATAATTTTGGTTTAAAAGCAGTGAAATGGATACTCATTTTTGCAATTTTTTCTTAAACTTTTTATTTTGAAATAATTTTAAACTTACAACTGCAAATATAAAGCAAAAGCCATCTAGAGAACTTCAATATAACCATATCCAGATACCCAAACCCACCAAATTTAACATTTTGTCATAGTTTTTGTATCATTCTAGCTATCCATTATCTATCAATCCATCCACCCAGTTATCTATTTATCCACCTGTTTGTATATCTATCTATTTTCTAAATAGACACTAACTTGTATCTTTGAGACTAACTTGTATACATCATGCTCCATGCACATTTATAAGAACATAGATATTCACTTATGGAGCTAGCTTAAGTGCAATTATCAAGTTTAAAAACTTTAACATTGTATAAAGCTTTACATTCTACATTCCAATATTTTCATATATCCCGATAATGTCCTCTAGGTCTTTAATATCTACTCCATTATTAGCTCCAGTCCAGGATCGTGTATTGAATTTTATTGTCATTATCTCTTTAATTGTTCTTTATTTAAAATTGTGTATATGTCTATACAGCAAACTTTCCCATCTCAGTCACTCTCAAGCATACCATTCAGTGGTATTACTCACATTCACAATATTGTGGTACACTCACACACTACATTATTAGAACCTTCCCAATGAGACAGATACTCTTATATTCTGCTGATTGTAGTGGAAATTGATGCAGTATTATAGGAGTTACCTATTTTAGTATATAACAGTCAATTTATAGAAACAAATTTATTGGCCAGGACGTTATATTTTCAAGTATGATTTTAAAGTAATCATAAACATAAACAAAATTCTATGTAAAAATACATTAATTGACTACTTATTTTTAAGATCAATAACCTATGAGCAATCTTTATTTATAAAGAGTTTGTTAAGGGCTATAGAAATTTTGATATATTTATAATCAAATATTATAAAATGAATATATATTATTATTCAAGAAATTGTACTGATAAGTAATGTTTCCTACACAGAATAAAATATAGACTAACTTAATTAAATGCTTGTCTTTGTATTTTGCTATTTTAGGTGAAATGATTACATTATTATGAAATAAAACAACAAAATCTATACAAAGGATGTACACCAGGAAAAAAATTAGTTTTTGGAAGAAAGATATCTGAGGTAAGGGAATAATAATTAGAAGGAAAGGTTTGCTAATCAAATAATGAGCCCAAAGAGTCAGTGACAAGGTAACTATTTTTAGAGGAGCTAAAAGGCCTCTTTCAAAAATATATAAAATATATTTTAATTGTATTTATAACTTGATATTTCAGTATAGAGCAGCAGATTCTGTGTAGTTGTTAATGATTTTTTTCTCCTCAAAATGTTTATAAAACTTCTGCCTGACTAGAACTCTAGACTCATGGAAATCCATCACTTGAAGGAAAATTATACATTAATCTGGTCTAAATCAGCTCAGACTATCAGACTAGTTCTAGATTTATCCTGAATTGTAGGCACTCATCTCTACATAAGAAAGCTGGCAACAATGTATGTTAGTTCAGATAAATCTGTAGTCTATTTGTTCACTTTAACTTAGAGTAACTGTGCTTTACTCTGGATAACAGGCACACACACATACACACAGGGGTGCACATACAAACACAAGGTTTTGTTCATTCTGAATTTTAAAAACAAAGATTTGGAAGATTGAAGACATAATTGAGCAGATATCTGGAGGAAGAGCATTCTTGTCTGAGGGAGCATTAAGGGCAAAGTTTGCCTGAGACAGGAGTCAAGAGGACACTAGGACGTGCAGGTCGTGATAAATACAAGTATTCAGGACAGAGATGAAACTGAAGCACTGACAGTGGAGAACAATGGATTGGTGTCATTAGTGTTGATCCTACAAGGTAAATGGACTGCTGGACTGAGGATGAACTGAAGTCAAGTGAGGGAGGAAACAAGTGACCTGGTCAGGGGTTTTAGCAACAATCTAAATGGCAGGTGATGGGTGTAGCCCAAGGTGGTAAAAATGTAATTACAATGGTCAATTCCTGGATAAATTTTGAGAAAAAAAGAAAAGAGAATTTTCTGCATTATTAGAGTTGAGAATGAGAACAACAAATATGAATCCAGAATCTCACCAAATCATACCCAGATAATTAGGAAAAATGGAATGATACTTAAACAAAATGCATAAAAACCTGGGAAAAAAATATTTGAGTGAAAGCCCAGTAGTACCTAAAATAGTCAGTTGTAATAATTATAAAATTGAAATGTAATGATAATAAACACCACATACATCCAAAAATGATACATAAAATTTCAGTGTTGGTGGTAAAATATTCTCACTTGAGGTCTCCTTTAATAATGCTCAGAGATATAAAGACTTTCTTAGTCAATGACATTAAAGTGACAGAGACAGTAAAGGAAAAAGACTGCAATATATGAGTAACAACAAGTTCGGTTCAATTCCATCTATTGGAGCAAGATCTCACAGCCAAGTGTGACATTGACACACACCGTTAGTTAGTAGTGTCCATGTCCACACCAAGGTCACCAAAAACAAGATAGATGTAATGTGAATTTTCTGTCGATAGTAGGATAATCTGAGTGGGAATATAAATAGAATAACAAGTAACAGTGAAAGGAGCTTATAATTAAGTGGAGACATGTAGAATCTATTTTAAAAGTATCGAAGAGGGAAGTGGGTGTGGCTCAGTGGATAGAGCCCCCGTTTACCATATGGGAGGCCCGGGTTCGCGTCCCGAGGCCTCCTTGTGAGGGCACGCCGGCCTGAGCGGTGCAGTGGGCTGATGCAGCAACCTCACGGCAGGAAGCGGGTGTGGCGCAATGGATAGAGCACCCGTTTACCATATGAGAGGCCCCGGGTTCGCTTCCCAGCGCCTCCTTGTGAGGGCAGGCCGGCTCGCGCGGCGCCGTGGGCTGATGCGGCAAGACCTCACAGCAAGGGGGAGATAAGCAGACACAGAGAAGACACGCAGCG
>JAQZBX010110811.1:0-10338 GCA_029593785.1 Cabassous unicinctus
AGTTGAGCCTCTGACCTTCCACCCTGCCTCTGGGGGCTGGAACGTCCACCCAGTCCACAGGCCCTGGCTCGTCCTCGGGACCCTGGGTCCAGTCACCAGCCAGCTGCGTGGACGAGGACACTGAGAGGCAGGGTCTCCTATTACCTGCAGATGCCGAGCTCAAGCTCAGGCAGGGCTGGGCATGGAGCAGAGGGTGCTGGCTGTGAACACAAGTGGACAGCGACCCTCCCCAAGACTGGGGCGTCCTCCCGTGAAGGCTCTGACCAATATCCAGGAGGGTCCCAAAAGGACCCCAAGAAAGACCCTTGTAGAGCAATGCCAAGAGGGGAGGGAGTTAGCGTTGGTCCTGCAGGGAAGTCTTTCTCTCTCTTTCACCCAGTCCCCTTTCATCGCCTTCCCAGACTCCCCCCAAAGAGAGCCCCATCTCTCGGTCCCCAGGCCCGTCTCCCCGATGGCTTCTCCTTCCTCGGTCCCCAACCAGGCCCACGCGCAGAAGAGGGGTATACACTGCTGAAGCTGGTGCCTTCGTCTGAACTTCCCTTCCCCTTCCTCCTAGAGAACCCACCTTTCAGGCCAAGTCTCCGCTGTGACCTGGGGCGTCCCTTCCGGAACAAGCCCTGGCCCCAGCCACTAACAAGGGTCCAGGACCGCAGGGCATGAAGGAGGGGGCAAGCTGGTGCTTCTGGCACCTTCCGGTGCCCCTGCCAGGCTCTCAGCAGGCCGGGCTGAGCCCCTCTGCGCACAGGCGCTCGTCCAACAAACCCTCACACGACGCTGCCCCTTACCCGCCAGGCCCTGCGCGCAGGGCTCTACGATCGTCAGCGCTTGTGTACCCCGCACTGCACGGTGAGGCCACCTCGCTGGTCACGAGCTTGAGAGAGGCGCAGTTGGGATCTGAGCCCCACAGCTCACCCCGGAACCTGCCCCCCAGGCCCCACAGGGTCACCTGCCTGAATGCGAGGGAAACATAGCTGTTTTAGTTTTCTAGGCTGCTTAAAGCAAAATACCATCAACTGGTTGGCTTTAAACAATGGGAATTCATGGGCTTACAGTTTGAGGCTGTGAGAATGCCCAAATCAAGGCATCATCAAGGCGATGCTTTCTTCCCAAAGACTGGCTGCCGGCGATCCTCGGCTCCTCTGCCACATGGCAGGGCACATGGCGGCATCTGCTGGTCTCTCCCTTCTCTTCTGGATTTTGTTGCTTTTAGATTCTTGCTTCCGTGGCTTTCTTTTCTCTCTCTGTATTCATTCTGTTTATAAAGGGCTCCAGTAAGAGGATTAAGACCCATCCTGAACGAGGAGGGTCACACCTTAACTAAAATAGCCTGGTGTAACAGCTTGGCATTATTTTTGAATTCTAAAAATAGATATTGGATTATGTCTGTGAACTGGTCTGGGCATATTAGATTGTATTGGATTCAGAGGTTTCACTTTTACTTGATTAAATAATGATTAATGTTTTGATTGGGCCATGTCAGTAGGATGTTGAGTCCCTGCCCACCAAGGGAGCGGGGACTCACAGAGAAAACGACAGGAGTTAATTGGAGTTTTGAGCTGGAGCCTGGGAAGTAAGCACACAGAGGAGAAGAGCAGCTGAGCCTGGAGAGACTCGAGCCCCAGGAAGAGAGAAACCCAGGAAGCCTAAACCTTTGGCAATGTCAGCAGCCATCTTGCTCCAACATGTGGCAACAGACTTTGATGAGGGAAGTAACTTATGCTTTATGGCTGGTAACTGTAAGCTTCTACCCCAAATAAATACCCTTTATAAAAGCCAGCAGGTTTCTGGCATTTTGCATCAGCACCCCTTTGGCTGACTACTATACCTGATCAAAAGGTCCTGTTTCCAATGGGTTCACACCCACAGGAATGGATTGTATTTAAGAACATGCTTTCCTGGGTTACATCCAGCTTCAAGCCACCCCAGCAGCCTAACTGTATGGGGTGGGTGTTTGGGTGGGCAGTGGTGGGTGGTGGGAGTGTCAGTTGGGTGGTGCTAGGAGCCCCCCCGAAATGCTGCAGGTGACTATGGAAGGCAGGTAACGGCTGGATCCCCAGACTTGTGAATATGTTAGCTCACCTGGCAAAGGGGAAGTGGGGCTGCAGGTGCAGCTCAGGCTGCTAATCAGCTGGTCCTGGGGCGGGGAGAAGACCCGGCAACCTGGGAAGGCTCCAGGCATCACCGGGACCCTTGTAAGAGGGGGGCGGGGCAGGAGGGGAGGCAATGGGAGACGGGCCTCAGGAAAAAGATGCAGAGAGGTGCTGTGCTGCTGGCTTTACAGGTGGAGAAGGGGGTCCCTTGCCGGGATTGTGGGTGGCCTCCTGAAGCTGGAAAAGGCAAGGAAATGGATCCTGCCCTGGAGCCTCGGAAGGAGCCTCGGAAGGAGCCACAGCCCTGCTGCCATCTTGATGCCAGGCCAGGGAGGCACATTTTGGACTTCTGCCAGAACTGTAAGGAAGAGATTCTTACTATTTCAGCCACTAGGTGTGAGTTCATTTGATGCAGCAGTAATGCGGGGTGGGGGGGTGTCATAGTGACACTGTGGGCAGTGGGGGCACAAGGGGCACAAGGTAGAGGACCCGACTTGACACCACCACGAGCTGTGTGACCTGGGCATGTTGCTCAGCCTCTCTGAGCCTCCATTTTGCCATTTTAAAATGTGGATGTTCGCGTCTCCCAGGCTAGTGCTAGAGCTGCCTGAAGGCAGGTGAATCAAGGGTCGAGGACAATGGTCTTACTGAGTCCAAGGGGAAAGTGACACGGATTGCTAAGTGTTGTTAACTACCTTCTCTCTTCTTTGCAAAAAATTGCTGGGATACCCATAAACACTCCCTTTCTTTTCAATAATCACCTATATGGCTTTAAATCCACATAACGGGCCACCTCTGGAAGGTGTCCAGGATCTGTAGGAATTCCAGCCTGAGGGTACTGAGCAGGCCCGGCTGGGTCTTCCCAACCAAAAATCTCAAGTCATCGGAGCTTCCGGGCAGGGGAAGAGGTGACCGCGAGGGTCCCCTCAGACGGACACAGGTGAGCAGTCAGGAGGACGCTACCTGTGGCTCGCCCTCAGGCCATAGAACCATGCCCAGGAAGCCCCGTGTGCAGACCTTTCTGCTACTGGGACCACGTTAAAATGGAATCGAGTGGTGTTCTGACGACAGATTCCCTGGGGTGCGTTTTTCTATGGAGGATCATTTTTATAATTTTGGAAATTAACCCGTTTTTATTTCTGGCTGTAGAGTGTCCGAATTTTAATACACCGTATTTTTTTACAAAGCCCAGCCCAGTAGAACTTGGAATGGTTTTTGTGGGTGAGCATCGTCGTTGGGCCAGACCCCAGTTAAATATAATCTCTCACACTAATTCCTTCCTTCTTGAAATATATATAGTAACTGCTTCCTAAGGCTGCCAGGGATTGAGTTAGGAGAAATAAAATCGCTTAGCAGACACACAGCTAGGAAGTCATAGATGGGGCTTCAGCCCCCCATCTCTCTGCCTCTGAGCCCATCTTCTCTCGTTTCCACGCCCCGCCCTGCCCTTGGGAAGGATGCTGGGTTTTATCTCGCTGTGAATTTATTCCTAGGTCTACCACTTGACCTGACCTACCTAAACCAGGGCTTGGATTCTCACTCACACACTCACCTAAAATGGTGCCTCCTTACGGGGAGAAAATACCCCACTGGGGGCTTTATTAAGAAACTTTAAAAGACATTCAGCAACAGTTACCAAGTACCTGGGCTGTGTCAGGGACTCTTCTAGGAACTGGGGATTCCAAGAGCCCTACCTGAACTGGCATTATCAAAGAGGAAATAGACACAAATAAAAAAGAGGAGCTAGCAGACTGCACGAAGTGCCATGTGGAGAATTAAAGTGATTGAGGTAAACTACCAGGATGCTCTAGAGTGAGGTCCAAGGAAAGCCTTGTGTGGATGTAACACATTAAGAAGAGACAGCCTGCAAAGAGCTGGGGCAACATGTTCCTGGCAAAGGGAAGAGCTGGTGCAAAGGCCCTGAGACAAGACTGAGTTTATGTACAGGAGGAACTGCAGCAGAGAGAGGGCCACTGGATGAAGTCAGAAGGCAGGCAGGAACCAGATGTGCCAGGTTTTAGAGCCATGGGCTGGAGAACGGATTTTACCGAAAGGGAAATGAGAAGGCAGTGACAGATTTTCCATTTTGGTGTGTTGTTTGCAAATCACTCTGGCTGCTGTAGGGAGGATGGATTGTGGGAGGTCAGGTCAGAGAGAAGAGTTTCTCCCACAGAGAGAGAGAAGATGGTAGCTTAGCCTGGGAAGGCAGTGATGGAGGTGGAGAGAAGAGGCCACAGGACTTGATGAGCTGGATATGAGGTGGAGTAGATAGCACGATTTATTCTGTTGTTCAATCCGGCCCTCAGGCTCCAGTGCTTGTCCTTATCCCGTTCACAATGGACTTGGCTGCACGTCTTGCTTCAGACAATGGAATGCATTGAAGCGACAGGGTGCCAGCTACACACAGAGGATATAAAAGGTGTTGCTTGTCTCTGCTGTCCTTCCTGAGTTTCTAGCCTGTCCCAGAACTGCTCTTTCATCCTGGGTCCTGGAAGAGAAGACATAATCTCAGCTGGGCCCAAATTAGCCCAGCCAAGTTCATCAGAGCTGCAGCCGACCTGCAGACCCGGGAGCAAGAAATAAATCACTGCAAAGACTTGAGGGTTATTTGTTGCTGCAACTGCAACTGACTGCTACAAGATTGCTCACTAGAGTTTTGACTTAAGTGACCGTGTAGATAGTTGACTTTACTGATTTGGAGAGAGATGGGGAAGGAGAAGTCTGGAGGGTTGGAAACGTGCCGTTCAGGACTTTAATTTAGAATACACTTAGCAAACAGGAATGCCAGCTATTTTATGGAGGGTAAGATGCAACTTTTATACTCTTTGCATTTGGAGAAAAATAAAATTATTTGCAATTGGAATTTAACATCCCAGTAAAACTTCAAGTCGTTTATATTAAATCTGTTGCTTGTCAAGCATTTTATGCCTTGAAACGGTTTAATCCACATTTCTTCACAAGAAAGTGCATTTGAGGTTAAAACTAGTTTCCCCCAAGAGCTTCTAAAGAGCTTAAAAACGGAAATGGGATTTAAAAGGATTAAATCCATTAACTGATCATTTCATCATAGCTACTTAGCTGAGTGCTGCTGGGAGAGCAAGTCTATCGAGAATCACTGTGGAGAAATTCTTAAAGTCACACCTGTGTCATCACAAGAAATATGATGCATGTGGGTGGCCCATTGTGAGACAGCCAAGTGAATCTTTTCTAACAAAGCAGGATTAAAAAAAATTTTTTTTTAGTCAAGATGAAGCTGCCTAAAACAAGAACAGGTTTTGCTTGAAAACTCTGGCTGGATATTTAGTTTACAAATAATTTCATCTCACGTTTCATTCATTGTGCATCATATTTTCCATGAAATTACATAATCTTCATAATCAGCACTTTCATGGCTATACATTAGCTTATTGTAGGATATACCATCATGCTTTTTAAATTTATTTTTGTCACACAATTTAATTTTTTATAAAATAATAAATATTCATGGAAAGTGGTTAATTATACATTAAGTGAAAAAGCAAGAGCTATTATAAAATACTGTCCTTTGTATGATGTCATTACAATAAAGCTAATAATTAATACTTGCATATGCTCAGAAAGACGTGGATAGATGAACATCAAAGTGTGAACAGGTGGGGTAGGTCTATGGGCTCTTTAATTTTCTGTGTGTTCATTTCCACATCACTTAAATTCTTTACAATGGGTGCATAGTTTTTCTGTAATTAAACAACAACAGAGATATTGACCAAGAAGAAGGAGCAGAAATCACTAACACCAGAGAAGCCCTATGAAACGTTGTGACGTTTGCGCACTGCCGCTGCAGTGTTTTGAAGCGGGGCTCGAGGAGGGTGCCATCATCGGGGGCTTCTGGTGCAAGCGTGATGGAGAATCCAGCCCCACCTCACATTTTACGCCCAGCAAAGCTCCTGACAGTTTAACAGCATGCTCACTGCTGCTTGTTAGACTCCAATACGGCTCCAGCATGAATATCTTATGCTCTTCCATTGTTTCTCTCTGTTTCTGAGTACCCTGCAGCCTGAATAAACAAGCCACAGAGCAGAGCCCTAAAAGCACAGCGCCAAGTCCACGTCTTCCCCTCCTGTCAGACCTCACAGGTACATGAAAGGGACCACGGGGGAGGGAACTTCACGTTACATTTCTGCTCTAACCCATTTTCACGTCCAAGGGCTGCTTGGCGTGTGTTTCAGAGACGCCTAATTGCGCTGAGAGCAGAAAGCACTTAGCGTCAGTTGAAGGAACACGTGCTCAAAGTCTCCACTGGAAATTGGCAAGGAGGCCATGGTGACTTGGTGACTTCTGAGCCCGCGAGTCGCCAGGGCAGGGCCTGCGGCTTGGAGAGTGAGCTCTGTAGGCTCTGCACAGCGCCTCCGCTCTACGTGCCACCTGCAGTGGAGGACGGACCTCGGCTCTGGCCTGCCCTTTCCTCTGTCCCCTGCTTCCTTCCCACCCCACCCCACCCCATCCCTCCTTCACAGGAAAGGAAAACCAATAGGTAAACGAGATGCAATTCAGTTCTGCTGAGAGGATGGATGAGCCCAGCATCCCGCTGTACAAACTTCACTCAGAAGTTGGTGATTCCTTCCAGTTTCCCTTTTTTGCCCTTGATGCCTGAGCTGGAATGAAACCCAAAGGTGACGGAAAGTTTCAGCAGAAACTGCTGAATTTCACTGATGCTGAGTCAAAATCTCCAGATTTAGCCCAGCTCCCTTTCCAAACACTGATTCACCAGGCTTTCCCTCTCTCGACGCTTTCGACAGGGCCGGCAGGCTGTGGAAATTGTAAGTGGAATCTCAAGCCTTGCAAGTTTTTGCCTCATTTCTTTAGCTCAGCAGTATCCTGGAGCATCTGCCTAATAATTAAATGGAGGCATTGATGGGCAGGCGCCATCGCTGCATCTTGATAGCGTCTCCAAGTCCAACGTCACATTCCAAATAGTCCATTGCTGGTGTGTGCCAGCCACTCAGCCTGGAATTGAGGCTTTGCAGCTCTCTGTCAACTTTCAGTTCTCTCACAAGAATGAACATCTTGTGAGTGCTGCTTAACAAAGGAATCTTGTTAAGGTTGATTCAAAACATTGATCTTCCGTTTTTATCCTTAACCTTGTAGAGTCACGCACGCTGCAGCTGCCCTGGAACTCTTTCCTCTATAGTGTGAACCAAGCCAAGAGCCAGAGCCGGTCACCACACTGCTTCCTGGGTAGCTGGCCGAGACCCGTGGGCCCTGGGGGGCTCTGTCGGCTGCTTCTTCAGTGGCAGGTGAACTGTTCTTACCTTGGGGAGACTGAGGTGCCAGCGTTCAGAGCTCAGGCTCTGGACAGTGGCTCTGGACTCCCAGTGGAATTATCTGAGGCTTTTTAACAAAATACTGACTCTGGGGCCGAGCCCAGATCCGTTCCATCAAAGGTCCACAGTGATGGGGTGGGAGTAGAAACTCTGCTTTAGGAAGCTGGGTCTGCAGGGACCTCCTGCTTCCCTCCATCAATTCTATGGTTACTTGGGCCAGTAGGCACCACACGTGGGTATAGGATGGTGAATGGGAGAGCCATAAAAGCAGAGATGGACCTTGGGTACACAGTTTGCAAGCTAATCCAAGAGACAATATTCCTGCGAAACAAATGAGAGAAATCACAGGATAAAATTAAAGTTTAAGTGTTGAATTCAGAGGAGTAGAGAACAAGACAAACCCTATTACAGGATGGTAATTATGCAACACAAATAAGCTCTACTAAAATCTCAGCCCAGCTCAGTTATAGAGGAAAAAAAAAAAAAAACCGGAGAGAAAAAAACTGGTTTCCCCAGAATTCTACAATGAGTTGGCCTCCCAGTCAAGTTCAGGGCACACAGCTGCTACTGACTCAGGCTCTGTCTGGAACACTCAAAATGATGTGAAATACTCAGGCCATTGTCTGAGTAATGTTTTTTAAAGCACTCTCATCTGATAAATCCACATAATTGAGTCCTCCCCAAAAGGGTTGTTTTCTTTTTGAATTATCTATGTAATTGCCTTAATTTTCCACTTCATTTTGCTTATATAACTATAACCTCAATTCATGCTTAGTCAGCATGAAGCAGATTTTTTTTTCTGCCCCAATAATCCTCATATATTGAACTATTATTACATATAAGACAATATGATTGGTAAGGTGAGGAGTTGTAACCCAAAATCATAAATAAATATATACATATGTGCTGCCTTCATAAGCTCACAGCCTGTTTATACATATTCTTAGGAGAAGGTGACTCACAATATAAGGCAGGGCATAAAACACAGGTGAAGATGCAGAACAGGTAAGGGTGCTGCTGCCAGTTGGAGTAGATGGATGCATAGATTGTGGTTGGGTATATATGGGTGGCTAGGTGATTGGGTGGGTAGATAGATGCATGGGTGGTTGGATGGATGGATGGATGGATGGATGGTTGATTGGAAGTATATGGATGGTTGGTTGGATGCATATGGATGGATAGGTAAATGGGTGGGTGGGTAGATACATGGGTGGATGGCTGAATGGCTGGCTGGATGGGTGGTTGGATGTATACAGGTGGATAGGTGAATGGGTTGGTGAGTAGATGCATGGGTGGGTTGATGGGTGGATGGGTGGATGGATGGATGAATAGATGGAGAGAGACACTCTACAAAATAAGATTTCCAACCATTTTGAACCTAAAACTTAGAATAACTTCAGTTTCCCAGCTTGTAAATTGTTTCTTTTTACAAGCTTCATCTTTACTTTACGGAATTCGGATTAGATAAATTAGACAATGGGTAGGATATTGTACTACAAAATGCCTGCACAAAGCATCTTTTATCCACCAATTTGTTACCTCCTTCTTATCCCAGTTGAACTCTCAGGAGCAGGGCCGGTGGACGGCCAGGCTCCAGATTCACCCAGCTACCGTCTCTCCCACCCAAGGCCCCCACCTCTGCCGGTGCCCTTGGCCTTCAGGCTCATCATCTCACAATTACTTTTTACCTCTTCGTCTTCCACTCTCTCTTTCTTTCCCAACTCCATATTCAAGTCACTGAGCCATCTTGGGCTCATACATCTTTGAAATGATGTAAAGGACACGAAAGACCTTTTTTTAAAGAAACAAGAAGTAAGTATAAGAAGGCATGTCTCCTTTTCCTCTCTGTATCCACTGGATCTTCATGGCTGCATTAACTGGTTCACAGCAAAGTCCCTCCTCCGCTTTCTTTCTCATCATTCTTTAGGGCCCTGCAAGGACAAGATGACATTTCTGAAGTGCCTTGTTTCCAGACCTGGAATAACTTTCCTATTACCTATGTCAAGTTCAGCTTCTTAAACTTGCCACCAAAAACGGCACCTCAAGGAGATCTCCTGGCGCAGGGCGCCCTGTCTCCCCTGCTGGCTTGCTCAAAGCGTCTCTCTGCTTCACTGACTTTAATCTTTCACAGCCCTAGAGCCCAGCACAGGCTCCATTTCCCACCCAGATTCAAAGGGACACCAGAAAATGTCTGCAGAGGCTACAAGGCAGCTGACCGTTGTTTTATGAATGTGGCTCTTGCCTCCTAACTGGCTGAGTAATCCTAAGAGCAGGGTCCAGGCTAGTGCTGGAGCCGATTGCATATCATGCTTGGGGTTGTTATTATTGCTTATGAAATGAATGAATGAATGAACAAATGAACGAAGAAATCAATCCATGGGCTTCTCCTCTGCCAACGCAAGATAGGACACCAGATTTCAATGCAAACTCTGTTTCCACTATGGGAAAATAAGCACCAGAAAATGTAGCAAGGGGACTGAAAATAACAGCCCCTTCTGTCTGGGAAAATACATCTGCTTGCTTAGCTGAATGTAGGATGGATCCCCTCAAGAGCTGGAGAAACCACCTCAAAATATTTCCTGACTGGTTATTCTGCCGAGGACATTAACTGCATCACCATCAACAAAATCATATATAGTATACACACACACACACACACACACACACACACACACATACATTAAGGTATATTTTAAATACTATTAATCATAATTGATTTTATAATGGAAATCTTATTACTAAAATTAAGTTGATTTCTTTTTATTCCTAAGCTTCTCAAAATTATTTTTAATACTCTTTAAATTGCCTTTCTAGATGGTGAATGGGTCAATTCTGGGGTGAGTGCCTTGATAATTTTTTGTAATGCCTTCTCAGATAAGCACAAGTATGCAACACCAACTTATTTTCCCCCTTGAATTATAACCAGCATGCATTGAAAAATAAAG
>JAQZBX010110812.1:0-10332 GCA_029593785.1 Cabassous unicinctus
AGTGTTTCATGTATATTGGGGCACCCAGGTTAGTTATATAAACATTTATAATTGCTTTTTTCCTTTTGCTAAATTGTCCCTTTTATTAATATTTAATGGCTTTATTCATCTCTTATAACAGTTTTAATGTTAAAATCTATCTGTCCTATATCAGTATCACTACTCTTGATCATTTTTTTGTTACTATTTGCTTGAAATATACAAAAATCGGCTCAAAATGGATCAAGGACCTAAACGCAAAAGCCAAGACCATTAAATTCCTAGAACATAATGTAGGGAAACACCTTCAAGATCTTACATTAGGTGGGGGTCTCTTAAACCTTGCACCAAAAGCATGAGCAACATAAGAAAAAATAGACAAATGGGACCTCTTCAAAATTAAACACTTTTGCACCTTAATGGACTTTGTGAAGAGGATAAAAAGGCAGTCTACTCAGTGGGAGAATATATTTGAAAATCACACATCCAACAAAGATTTAATATCCATAACATATAAAGAGATTCTACAACTCAACAATAAAGTCAAATGATCCAATTAAGAAATGAGCAATAGCCTTGAATGGCTATTTTTCTAGAGAAGAAATACAAATGGTTAAAAAGCACTTAAAAATATTTACCATCACAAGCTATTAGGGAAATGCAAATGAAAGCATTGTAGCTTTCTCATTGTTGAGATTACTTTTCACACCTACTAGAATGGCTACTATTAAAAAAAAACCCAGAAAACTACAAGTATTGGAGAGGATGTGGAGAGGTAGGAAAGCTTATTAACTGTTGGTAGAATATAGTATTGTACAGCTGCTGTGGAAGTCTGGTGATTCCAAAGAAAGTTAAATATAGATCTGCCATGTGATCTAGTAGTATTATTAGGTCACATATTCTAGGTATATACCAAGAAGAACTGAGAACAGGGACACAAACAAACATCTGCACACTGATGTTCATAGTAGAATTATTCATCATTGCCAAAAAAGGTAACAACCCAGGTGTCCATCAACTTATAAATGGATAAATCAATTGTGGTATATACACATGATGGAATATTATCCAGTGATAAGAATAGTTGTGAAGCATAAGACAACATGGATGAATCTGAAAGACATTATGTTACATGAAGCAAGACAGACAAAAAGGATAACTATAGTGTGATTTATGAACTGAATGTATTGAACAAACTCGCGGATTTAGTAGAAAGAATATGTCACAAGAAAATAGAAAGAGGTTAATGAATGGGAAGCTGTAGTTTAATCTGAGCATAATTGTTAAAAAAGTTGATTGTAAATGAATAGAAATGGTGAAAACACATCATAATGTCTGTTATTAGCAGCACTAACATATAGGAATGATAATGGTTGAAAAATAAAGTCTAAATTTGTTTATATTACTAGAAGGAAATTTAAAAAATGAAACATTTACTGTATAGAATAACAGACCCTCTTGTGAAAACGAGTATGGTTAATAGTGCATATATAAGGTGGATTTCTCTGAAAAAGAAAAAAAATGTATGTTAATGTTACAAGATATTAATAATAGGGCGATATTGAGGAAAAATACAACCAAAGCAAAATAGGGACAGTAATGTATAGTAATATTTTGGTAATCTTCCATCCATGGTACAAAAAGAATGTATAATAAGTGAAAGAAACTAGACAAAAAGTTCTACATATTATTAGACTCTGTCTATAAAATATAAATATACATATATAGAGAGAAATAAATTAACATTTACATATGGCAGGAGAAGGACAAATAGATTTAGAGGTGAATATTAAGGGGAGTAGGGATTTTTTTGTTTTTGCTTTTTCTTCTCTTTTATGTGTGTATTGAAAATGCTCTAATATTGATTGAAATGATGAAAACACTAGTTTAAGCTAAACAACTCTGTGATTATACCAAATACCATTGATTATACACTTTAGATGGATTGGGTGGTTTATGAATACATTTCAATTAAATTGATTAAAAAAATTCAAATGGATCCTGGGCTTGCTTGCAGCGGTCACTCTACTATCTTAACAAAGCTAGTGGTAATCATTGTAAAACACAATGATATTTTAACCTGATATACCACTGAATCTTAGAGAGTTTTTTGAAGATTGGTTCATCAGCACTGCTGGTCCAGAGAACTGCATATGATAGTGTGTATGATAGCCTAAAGGAATCTGTGGACATGTTCATAATAGAAAAACATTAGAAACAAAATGACACCCCCATCAGATTCTATATGTTCTGGTATCCCAAATGTGGAAATTATATACTTTAAAGAATATTTATCCCTGGGTAAGCATGAGCTTTTGATGATGGAAAGACTTTAGACCATCCAGACATTACACACAGCATATCTAGACAAAATCTGTTACCTTCTGTGGGATTAATTCCATGATATCTAACTGCCACTAGGGTCTTGGCAAAGTTAGTAGAAGAAAACTTCCTGCCCTTACACTGGGGGTGGCATGTAAGAATTTTGTTGACAATGAGTACAATTTTTTAGTATGTTTTAAATAATATAATCTTTTGGTAGACATAATAAGAGTATATTGTCTTCAAATTCTTTTACTCTGATGAGTCCCCCCATAGAACAAGAACATCAACCAAGCAAATAGGCAAGTAAGAACTATGGTATGGAAATTACTTTGTTAGGTAATTCCCATCGGCCAGTCAATACCTTTCAACTCCTTTTCAAACTCTTTGTCATTTTCCTTCCATGAAATCTCTTTCAAAAATGATCAAAAGTTTCTTGATGAATTATAAGTGCTACTTCTACATTTGGAGTCTGGTATGGTTTAACAGCTTTTGTAGCTCTGTTAGCAAAATCATTGCCTTTAGAAATGTTGTTATTTTGCCCTGTTTGAGCTCTGTAATGATTACCAATATCTGAAAAAACAATTGTAAAGCCTCTTAATAAATCTGCCCTGTATTAGTTAGGGTTTTCTAGAGAACTGAAACAACAGGAGATATCTGTAAACAGTATGAGATTTTATAAGATTCTCCCACATGACCATGGGGATGCACAAGTCCAGGTTCCACAGGCAGGCTGCAAACCAGGGGCTCCAATTATAGTCGAATAAAGTGCCTTGATGAGTTTCCAAGGGCTTCCAAGAGTTTCCAAGGCTGTCCAAAAATGAGCTGGGAAATCTCTCTGAATGCTGAAATCACTTCCCCTTTTAAGGTATTCAACTGATTGCATAAAATGTCACTCATTGCTGATGGAACTCTCCCTGGTTGATAGTAGATGCAATCAGCCATCTATGCAATAAACTAACTAATTACTAAAACCCACAAATGTCCTTATATTACAATTAGCCCAGTGATTGTTTGACCAAAAAACTGGGCACAATTACCTGGCCAGGACTGACACATTAGACTAACCATTACATGCCCCTTTACATGGCAGACAACAAACACATATAATTAATATATAATTTGTGTATTTTAACTTAACTCCAGAAATAACAATTACAAGTGTACTAACAGCTACTAATTCTTCTTATACAGACTTAACTACAGAAAAAAAAAATTAGCTTTTTCATAATTTCATAAATCATCACAGCATATGGAAGTTTTCAGCAGGTCACTTCATTTCAAGCATGTGATCCATCAAAAAATATTAAATATGCATAAGGAATAGAAACAGACTTATTTTATCTGCAAAATGAGCTGACTCCTAGATTTTAACATTTTTGCAGCTTTCAGATGATAACAGATATCCTAAATATTTTACCTCAGTTTGACAATATTGCAATTTTCTTAGTGAGGTCTTATGCCCATGTGAAACAAGGAATTGCAATAAAGTAAAAATATTAATTCTGCATTGCTCTTTAGTTTCTAATGTTACTAGCAAATCATCTACACTTGAATAATGATCAGTCACTCTAATGGAACAAGTTTATCTTTTCTATAAATGAATACAGATATTAGAAAATTCCCCAAATCCTTAAAGAATCCTTTGCTATAAATACTAGACTCCTTCATAAACAGACACAAACACAATGTAGACTCATCTGCTAGAGAAATACAATGAAAAAGCTTAAGTGAGCAGAACATAGATCACCTACATGTAGAGAAAAACTTTGCACAGTACAGAAGTCAGAAGAAGAGGTGAAGGATTAGGAACTACAGGTGTTAATGAGCAAAAAAATATTTGCTTATCTAAGATCCTTTAAAAACATACCTATTGGTGCACCATTTTTTTAAAAAACCAAGTGTACCTTCCTTCTTTTACTGGAAGTACTACAGGGTGAGTATTTGTTTTTATTTTCTTTCCATTATCCCTTGGTTTTCTTATTCTTTTATAGGAAGTTTTTAAAATTACTTATAAAATTATTTTTAAAGATGCTTTTGATTATATAAATGTTACATACAAAATACAGGGGATTCTTATATGCCCCACCAACACAATCCCACACTTTCCCACATAAACAAATGTTTCATTAGTTTGATACATTTGTTACAATTGATGAACACATATTGAACAATTTCTACTAAACATGGACTATAGTTTACATTATAGCTTTCTCTCTGTCATACACAATTTTCTAGACTATGAGAAAATATATAATGGCCTGTATCCATCATTGCAATGTCTTTCAGGACAATTCCAATGTCCTGAAAATGCCCCCATATTATACACATTCTTCCTTCAACTTCCCCTCAGAAACTCTGGTGGCCTCTGCCTTTAAATCAATGATAAAAGTTTTTCCAGTATTAGAAAAATAATGCCTATAATAGAATCATAATGTCTACTTGAGCCTATTGTTCCTTCTGCAATTTTGAGAATTTTGGGATGGTGATGCCTGCTATGTTTCTAATTGAGAGGGAGCTTACACGCCATGGCACAGATATATGGTACTATTTTGCTTGCAGTTGCAGACACTCTCTGTTCCTTGGATGGATGCTGTCCATCATCACCCTTTTGTTAGTTGCCTTGGATGAGTTCAATGAACTGGAACATGGGTGTTGCAACTCTGTTGAGATTCAGGCTCAACCTGCACATGAACATAACAAAGATTTGTCTTTGGGACATATATTTAACAAATATAGTGCTAATTATAGGTTCAAATAAAAGGGTCAGAAGAGCCATGTGTAATGAAAATATAAATGAGTCTAACTCTCTTACACTAGGGAGCATAAATTTCAAAATAAGGCCCACTGACAGTGTCGAGTTCCTGAGCTTTTCTTCCTTCTTTATACTGTCCAGATGTCTCTTAGAGTCTTCAGGAGCCCTGCTGTTTGAGAAACTGTTTACTGTGGCAGTCAATGAGATCCTGCTGAGATGTGCATAAGTATAACCTGGGGAATGACCTCCTGACTCAGTTTGAAATCTCTTAGTCATAAAAGCTCATTTGTATTTAATATTCCCCCCTTTTGTTCAAGGTCTTTTTCTGGATGCATTCCTAGTTAACACTTTGAAATAATTCCTTGGTGCCAAGGAGGCTTTTCCCTGGGAATCATATTCCACACCGGGGTGAAGGTAGTGTGTTTATATGCTGAGTTTGGCTTAGAGAGATACCACATTTGAGAAGCAAGGAGGCTTTCAGCAGGTAATTCTTAGGTTATATATAATACGATGTTAAGTTTCAGTTTCACAAGAAAAGTTCATGAGTACAATCATCAATATCAAGGGCCTGGAATTAT
Source organism: Cabassous unicinctus (assembly GCA_029593785.1). Taxonomy (NCBI): domain Eukaryota; kingdom Metazoa; phylum Chordata; class Mammalia; order Cingulata; family Chlamyphoridae; genus Cabassous; species Cabassous unicinctus. Next base: position 5,635 of record JAQZBX010110812.1, read on the forward strand.
AGTCTGTCCTATTTCATTAAGCACTGCCCTTGTAGTCAGGGGATTATTGCCATCTTTTAGAGAATGTAACAGGACTCACCAGGATGGGAATTCAATATTCTTTTGTTTATCCTGAGAGTCTCCAACCAATGAGACAACATCCCATTAACATGTGAACATATTCATATGTCTTAGAGGCCTGCCTCAATTCCACCCATCCCCATATATCCTCCAATCATCCATACCCTGCACCAGTGATCATCCCCTGCCACAGTTGTGATCTTCCTGTATTCAAAACTTCTCCAAAAATGAAGCCAAAAAAAAATAACCAAATAAAATTAATGATAAAATAAAATAATAATAGTTTTAAAAATAGCAAACAATATAGAAAAAACAGAAATAATATAAAAAAATTTACATAATGTGTCTTTAATCACTGTAAGATCTGTTGTCTTGTATGTATAGTGATAATTTCTTCCATATATTCCCCCAGAGTCTTATTTTTTTTTTTCATTTTATCTTCAAAAAAGCTTTGGGTTACAGAAAATTCAGAGTATATAGTGGAATACCATATACACAATGCCTCCCCCTTTTCCACTCTTCCATATTAATGACAGTTTATATGCAGATTATACATTTGTTACAATGGATATACAAATATTGAAGCATTGCTACTAACAATGATGAATGGTTTACATTTTAGTTTACATTTTAGATCTTATACATTTATAGGTTTTGACAAAATTTAAAATGGACTGTGTGTGTATTCATTATTGAAAGATCATGTTGAAAAATTTAATGCCCTAAAAATTTCTTATCTTCCATCTATTCTGTTCTTCCCTCTCCCTCCCCTCAGAAACTATGGTAATCACTAAGTTTCAATTTTTGAAGAATAAAATTTGTAGTTACTTGCAATAATATTGAGGGCTTGACATATAAATCTGTTTTCTTTTATTAGGTACTGTTTATGTTCTCAAGGTGTTCTTGTCCCTCTAATTGAGAACCCCAGGATAGGATTTTCTATTTTCTTGTTTATTGTGTGAGTCTCTACCCACTGAGATAACACACTATGACAAGATGCATGCTTACATATTCCATGAAAGCATGCTCCAGGTTCGCCTTATTCCATATATCCCCCCCACAGCTGATGCCCTACACCAGTAACCCTCCACTGCCATATTTGCCAAAAGAACATTCCCACCATTGTAGTTTTAATCACAGACCTATAAATAAAATAAACTACACCTATAAGCAGTTTTATTTCTTCTAATTGGGTTCTTGAGAAAGGGTATTACTTTACACTTAGCAACAGGTTATCCTTTTTGTAAACTATTTTAATTGGCTCTATATCTTGAGTTAAACCACTATCATTATTCCACAGGACTCACAAAATGCATTGTTTCAATTCTACTCAGGGTGCTTTTCCACACCAGTTTGAGATTGCCACTCTCTGCTATATCCCTATTATTCTTCCTCAGGCCCTTTTTCCAACATGATGCAACTCTGTTGCTCTCTACCATACCCCTTTTTTCTAGTAACAAACTCATATCCATTTTTCCTGGGAGCCACACAGGTCCACCCTCCAGAGAACAGACTATCATAGTCTTGACCTTGCAAAGCATGTTTCTTCCCAATAGGTTTACAGGAAAATTAGCAGAAAATAACACATTCCTCAGTCAGAAGACCTATTTGTATGGTAACCACAAAAGAAAAGCTATAAACAGAAAATACACTGCAGAGTTCTGCAAACTCCTCTTCATTTTCCTGGGACACAAGAAAAGAAGCTTTCAGATAGTGATATCAGATGGTGAAAAAAGTACACATGATCCTCATATTTCATTTGCCCCTGAGAGACCTGGGTAATTTCTCAATGTCATCTTATTTGCTGGCAACCATAATAAGAAAAGAATGGTTTTCCTATAATTAACATAGGAAAAGGTAGATTTATATGGCATTTTGGTTTTCTTTCCCATATTGGTATTTTTCAGATTAACACCAATTTTTCTTTTCCTAAATCACTAGTGCAGTTACTCTCCATTCTACTGCTTTTATACAGGGACACAATCTTATCCCAGTTCTCAATTATTCCCTGGTCATGTCTCTTTATCATGCAAACTTTCCTAGTTATATGGTTTGTGCATGATGAAGGACTCTTGAAAGCGAATTGTGGTTAAAATGTGAAGTGAACTCAGGGCTACTTTAGTTGATACACAAATCTGCATACTCAAACAGAGCACATAATTCATTATCAAGTAAAAAGTTGTGCCTCTTCCCTCTTTGCAGAGAAAACTACTAACAAGGGAAAAGCACATACCTAAAAGATTTTAATTTCTCTCTTCTTAGGAGTCAGCTAGGGTAAGGGAGTGATGCTGAGAGTCAAGGAAAACAGGGAACAGGAACAAGTGGGAAAAGTGGGAAGGTTTCCTGAAAGAGAAAGTACCTTTAATTTTCACATTTCCTCTTCCACTTTTCTCAAATTTCCTCCTAGCTCTCTAGATTTATTATTTTTTAATTTTATTCTTAGAATAATGTTCATTCCATAAATGCCAATAATACATTTGCTTGGCATAAGCACTAAGAACCTGAGAAAATACATTAATACCCAAATAAAAAGAACCTACTTCAGGTAAATTGCAAGACTAATAATCATATATTTATTTCAAATATAACAAATGTTAACTTTTTACAAGAAGACATGCAAGTAATATTCCTGATTTATCATATTTTCCAACCATAAAATAAGCCTAAGAGAGCCATACATATATTAAATATATGTTTATTCAATAACAAAATCTTGATTCTAGAGAGAGAGGTTCATCTGGTTCATATACCAAAAGAGCAGAGAACTAGGAGGAAGACTTTTTATATTTTAGGCCTACTTACCTGTCTATTGTGAGACCATTGATCTTCACTTGGTTTACTTAACTCAGGAACTACCAATCATCACCAAATTGTTTGGGAAATATAATTAAGCCCAACCCAGAAAACCTTTACACAAAATTAGATGACAAAAACAATTTTATGATTATATAGCCATTGAACTAGAATGTGAGGCATCACAGTCAATACACAATGAGATCACAAAGACAGAAAGAGAGCTCACCCTTTAGATGGGTAAAGCAGATACAACCATGACATTCACATTCTTCAGATATTCCAATGGTAGATTTAAAATTGGGGACTAGTACCTCCCCACACCCTTTTCAGGAATTTATGTTAATCTTTATGCAGGAAACAAGAAATTAGGGATCATAGCTTACTTGATAACAAAGAAATAGAGATCTTGTATGGCTAAATTTGCAAGAGGCTCAAACAGCATTTTACATCTCACCTTTTCAAATATTTTAAAAGGAAGTTTTACAGGTTTTTTAAAGTAAATGCAAAGACAGATGGGATGAAGGAGGAACTTTTATCTCTTCTATTTCAATAGGGAGAATTAAGCCTATTAGCATTATTTTAAAATGTATTTAACATTGAATAATATCATAATAAAGTCACTAAATTTAGACATTGATATTCCTGCTAATGAGATATAGAATATTATGAACGGGATGAATTAAAGGGAATCAACAAGTTTTATACAGTGGAAGAGTTTGTTGATGGCAGATAGGAGAAGAAAACACAAAGGTTAACACACAACTCCATGATGCCCACCTGAGAGATAATAGTATTTGCTTTCAATACACTTAAACACTTTGTACACAATTATCATGTAATGTCTAATTCACTGTATATTTAAATAGTATCATTACAGGATGGGTGCAGAATTTATACTTACATAATTTATAAGTTATATGATGAAATATAGTTTCATAAAGTCCAGATTTTGAATGATTCCAATAATTAAGTCTTGAATTGAATAGATTATGGCAGTCATTATTTAGGTCCCAATTGGACAAAAACAAACCGGTTCTTCAATTACAATGGCCAAATAGCCTTATTTCAAGTACAATGACTACATAAGCTTATTCTTATCATTGAATGTGGATATCATGTGTATTTGGTTTTGCATGTTTTGTTAATTTTAATAAATCCTACACTGAAAGAAAGATCATTTTTAAAATCAAAATGATCAGTGAAATTGGCTGAAATATAATTCCTATTTGTTGTTCTAACTACTGTACTTCTCTACAGAGCATCCACCAAATTTTATTTATTCATTTTCTTATTAACAAATATATAAATGCAGTTCTAATTTCCAGTTTACTAACTGGTTTCATTTTTAGAAATATCTTTAACTACTTTTACTATTCTCAGCAATGTATCAACATTATGATTACATTATATCCTTGAAAAATTATATGACCCAGCTTTCCAATTATTAGCTTTCTAATATTTGCAAGTTTGTCTCCCGTTTTTGCTGAGTTTACATGTTTCATATTGCTAGTGATTTAAAACTTCTATACTCATAATTCAAAGATTTAAGGGAGTTATCTTATGAATCTTCTAAACATATTCATTTTTCCTGTCTGTATAGGGAATCTGACTACATCCGTTCTATTTATAAACATATTATTAACATGTTTATATTAATGTTATATAATTAATAACAGGAGAAAACGGAATTAATTCATAGTCCTCCATTCTTCTGCTAACTTGCGTATTTGTCGTTCTTTGAAGTAGCAATTTTTTTTTTAATACCAACATATTGTTTTACTTTTTTTTTAATTTTGTGGTTTTAGATGTTGTTTAGGGAAGTTTTTACCACATCAATACTCC
>JAQZBX010110813.1:0-10340 GCA_029593785.1 Cabassous unicinctus
AAAAAAAAAAAAAAAAAATCCAAAAAAAAAAAAAAGAAGTAAAGATATCTGGTAAGGATAATGACAGGGTTAAATATAAACACCAGCACTATTGTATTTTTGGATTGTAATTCCACTTCTTACTTCCTCCAGGATTTAAAAGGCAAATGCATAAAATACAATAATAAATCAATGGTTTGGGGATGATAATGTATACACATGTAATTTGGGAAATGAAATACATAAAGGTGGGGGGATATAAGGGTATGGGAACATAATTTGTGTATAGTATTCATAATAAGGTGGTATGAAAGCAAAGGAAATGGTTACAGATTTAGGATATTAAATTTAAGCTCCATGATAACTACAAAGAAAATACTGGAGAATATGCAAGCTCATAGAGACAGATATTAGAGTACAGGTTTCCAGGGGCAGGGGCAATGGAGCTTAATGCAACATGGGTATTTCTGTTTGGATGGGAAATTTTTAGTAATGGAAGAGGGTGAGTGTGCTGCAACTTAGTGGATGTGATTAATTACACTGAACGGTATGCTTGGGAGTAGTTGAGATGGGAAAATTTATGTTGTATATAAATTCCCACAATTTAAAAGAATAAATAACAGAGAACATTTTAAGAGACAATCACAATTAAGAGCAGTACAGGATCCTGGATGGGATCTAGCAAGGGAGGAGAGAAGGCTTTTAAAAAAGGACATTATTGGGGCATATGAAAAGTTAGAATATAGACTGTAAGCTTTATATCAATGTTAAATTTCTTGAACTTGATAACTGCATGTGGTAGCTTGAGGCTTTTATGGATGCCAGAAAATCATGTCCTTAGGGCTAATCCATCCCTGTGAGTGTAAACCTAGTTTAGATCTACAATAGGCTCCTTTCATACAGGTCTTGCTGTATGAAAAAGATTAGGTTACTTCAGTAAGGCATTACCCAGGGTGGGTCTTAATCCTCTTACTGGAGTCCTTTATAAAAGGGATGAATACAGAGAGGGAGAGACAGAGAGAAAAAGCCATAGGAGCATAGAGAGAAAGCCACAAGAGCAAGGAGTTGAAATTAACAGAACCCAGGAAAGAGGAAGCCAGAAGCTGAAGCAATGAAACCCAGAAGAGAAGAGAGAGACCACAGATGCCTCCACTTGTCAGACTTCAGGGAGAAAGCATCACCCGATGATGCCTTGATCTGGACACTTGTGCAGCATCAGAACTGTAAGCTTGCAACCTAATAATTCCCCATTGTAAAAGCCAACCTACTTATGGTATACTGCCTTTGGAAACTTTTAGCAAACTAAAACACATTTTGGTAAAGGAGTGGGGTGCTGCGACTGCAAATACCAAAAATGTGGGAATGGTTTTATAAATGGGTAAGGGGATGATTAGGGAAGAATAGTGAGATGCTTCATTGAAAAGGCCTAGATTGCTTTCAAGAGACTGTTGGTAGAAATATGGAGCTAAAGGTACTTCCAGTGAGGACTTAGACAGAAATGGTGACTGTGTCATTGCAAACTGGAAGAAAGGTGGCCCTTATTTTAAAGTGGCAGAGAATTTGGCAAAATTGTGTTCTGATGTCAGATGGAAGGCAGAATTTGAAAGTGATGAGCTTGATATTTAGCTGAGGAGATCTCCAGATTAAATGTGGACAGTGCAGCCTAGTTTCTCCTTACAGCTTATAGCAAAATGTGAGAGGAAAGGGATAAGCTGATAACTGAACCCTTGGGCACAAAGAAACCAGAAATTGATGGTTTGGAAAATTCTGAGTTTCTAGAAAAGAAGTCTACAAAGAATAGTGCCCCACATGAGGATTTAATTGAACTTGGAACCAGTCAGCCATGTCAGTATAAGTGAGGATTGGAACTGCAGTTATGCAGGAAGAATCTGTGGAAGGTCTTACTGTCTTACAGTTAGGACCCCTATGTCCTGCATGTGGAACTGACAAATTTTTTGCAAGAGCCATATGAAAGAATCTACTGCCAGCCTGAACTAAAAGGGACAGGAAAAGGGACATATTAGAGAAAAATGACTAAGGGCAGAGCCCGAGGAAGCTGAAGTGTGGACTGGAGACATCTTCTCAGGCCAAGAGAGCATGCCCATCCTGTGTGTAAAAAGGATGAGTATGTTCCAGCACTTGAAGAGGATGGGTCTTCTGCCCCATTTTCAGGAGTGCTGCCACCCCAGGCTTCAGAGAGGATGGAATACATTCCCTGTGGAATGGGGAGAGTCTGGTTGCCACCCCACTGTTCTGAGGGGGTTGAGCCTAAGCCTAGAGATTAGGGAGAGTCTGGCTGTCAGCCCAGTGTTCTCAGAGGATGGGGCATAGAGTTCATCTGGCACCCCAATGCTTAATGAGGGTGGAGCCAAGAACATAGACACTGGGGAAGCCCTTGGAAAGGGTTAGGCTACCACTCCATCAGGCCCAGAGGACATCATTCTATAGATAACTTTCAGACTTTGAGATCTAATGGAGTATGCCCTGCAGGGTTTTGGAACTGTTTGGGACCCATGACCACTGTTTTCCTTCCCATTTCTCCCTATAGCAATAGCAATGTTTATCCTGTGGCTGCTCCTCTTTTGTACATTGGAAGCAGATAACTTGTTCTTAGTTTCACAGGTCCACACGCTGAGGAGAATTCCACCCCAGTACAGACCAAGCCTATAACCAACTTTGATGAGACTTTGTACTTAATATTGTTACTGAAAGGATTTAAGGCTTTGAGATATTGTGATGGAATTAATGTATTTACATATAGAAAGTACATATCTTTTTGGAGTCCAGAGCATGAGTGTGGTAGTTTGAACCTTTTATGGATGCCAGAAAATCATGTCCTTAGGGCTAATCCATTCCTGTGGATGTACACCTATTGTAAGTGGGAAATTCTTTTGATTAGGTTACTTCAGTAGGGCATGACCTAAGATGGGTCTTAATCCTCTTACTAGGGCCCTTTATAAAAAGGATGGATAGAGAGAAAGAGACAGAGGAAGAGCCACAGGAGCAGAGAAAAAGCCATAAGAACAAGGATCTGAAATCAATGGAATACAAGAGAGAGGAAGCTGAAGCTGAAGCAATGAAACCCAGAAGAGAAGGGAGAGACCAGCAGATGCCTCCTGTGCTGGTATTTGGGAAGAAAACATTGCCTGATGATGCCTTGATTTGCCTCAGAAATGCAAGCTTGCAACCTAATAAATCCCCATTGTAAAAGCGAAACAATTTCTAGTATATTGCTTTTGGCAGTTTTTAACAAACTAAAACAATCAGGAAAGGTTAAAGATTTATATAGTAAACCCTAAAGCAACCACTAAAAGGGTACAACAAAGACATACAGCTAATAAGCCAAAAAGTAAGAAATGGAAAACAGACATACAAAAGAAAATAATTGAAACCAAAATTTCATTCTTTAAGTCCATCAATAAAACTGACTTCAATACTAATTCTGAAGTAATTTAAAGGATAATAGGGGAATAATATGAACAATTGTATGCCAATAAATTTAACAACTTGAGTTAAATAGACTAATTCCTTGAAAGGGAAAAGAGCTCAACTCAAAAAGAAATAGAGTGATGTCACCAACATGATGACATAAGGCATCCCCTGGAAAAGTCACCCCTCAGAATCAACCAATAAAAGGACAAATCTAAGTTGCTGTGATCACTGGAGATGATAGAGACTGGAGAAGGACTCCAAAAATGCTGAATCAAAGAAAAAGAAAACATGCACCAAATGAAGGTAGGAGATTTGCATCCCAGACCCACTAGTCCAGACCCCTCCCCCTCTCAGATCCCCACGGCTTGGGATTTGCACAGAGACAGCACAGACTAGATCCTGACTGCCACAGATGCAGACCAAAAAGCCACTCACAGCAGCAAGTTAGAACCCCATGCATATCCAGGCTCAGGAACCCAAGTCTGCTGAGACCCAGGGTGGAAGATAAGCAGTTGAGGAATGCCATATTAAAAAGTGTCCCCAGGGAAAAGAGAGACTGTGACAGAATGTTGGCAACAGGTGCATACATGCAATCTAGTCTCTGTTTGCTAGACCACATAAAGGCAAAATGGGTTTTTCTGGATTGACTGAGGGCAGGATACCCTAACAGGGAAGAAACTGGAGGTAGAAAAGTCTAACAGGAAAAAAAGTGAGGGTGGGATAAACTGAACTGCGAAGTGTAATGAAAAGGGGACACTGAGTGAGGGAGAAAATTTAAACAAATCATAGAAACTGGGGAGAAAATTCAGCATGAAAACAAACAGAACAGATCAAGATCCCTAGAGAAGGAACAGAAGACAGGACATTTTCTCCTGGAGATGAAGCAAATAGAAACAAATGCATGCAAAAAAGCAATCTTAAAAATTGCACCGCATATCCAGGGCAAGAATCAGATAAAGAAGAGCTGAGAAAATCAAAAGAGTTAAACACAGGCTATTCTAAAATCCAGAATAAACTGGACTAAGTGTCAAAGAAGAGCCTTAACACAAAACCAATCAACAATAAAACCCTAGGCAAGAGGGAGAGACTGACCTTATGCGTTAACACATCAAAATAATCAGATGTCCATCTTCAATGTCACTAATTATTTCTTCTGCCTGTTCAAAGCTACTGTTGTGTTCTCCCAGCATATTTTTAATTTCTTGCATTCTGCTTTTCATCATGATCAGATTTTTTATCTTTTTAAAGGAACAGGTGAACTCTGGGGAGGTGGAGGTCTGTGGTTGAAAATACAATTGTGGGAATGTTCTTTTGGCAAATATGGCAAGGGAGGGTCACTGGTGCAGGGTGTTGGTGTTGGGTGGATGTGAGGGAAAGGGTGCACCTAGGGCATGTGTCTATGGAATATAGGTCATATTGTCGCAGGGTGTTATCTCAGTGGGTGGAAACCCACACAATAAACAAGAAAATATTAAACTCTCATTCTTGGGAGTCCTGCTGTGTTCTCAAATAGAGGGGAAAGAATCTCTTGAGCACACAGGAAGTGCCTAGTAAAAGAAAACAGACCAATCTGTCAAGCCCTCAATATTAATGTATGTAACTATAAACCTTGTTCTTGTAAAATTAGCACTTAGCCTAATAATAACTATTGCCTAAGAGTTACCTCCTGAAAACCTCCTTGTTACTCAAATGGGGCCTCTCTCTAAACCAAACTCAGCAAATAAATGCAATACCTTCCCCCTAGCATGGGACATGACTCCAGGGAATGAGCATCCCTGGCACCAAGGAATTACTACCAAGCACCAACCAGTGAAGTATTTTGAAAAACATTTTGACCAAAAAGGGGAAACATCAAATACAAAAGAATTTTTACAGCTAAAAGATGAGTCAAGAGTTCATTCCAGAGATTACACTTATCCATGTTTCAGGCAGATCTCACTAACTGCCACTGTGAACAAAGCCTTAAATAAGGGTGCTCCTGAGGGCTCTAGAGCCATCCAGACACTATAGGCAAGGCACACAACCCCTTGAAATCAGCATCCTGTCAGTGAACCTTCCTTGAAATATATGACAACCTATTTCCCCAATGTTATTTATAATTTTCCTACACATGATTTTTCTGCTCCTTTTATTTGAGCCTAAAACTAGCACTATACCCCTTAAATATATGTCTCAGAGACTTAAATCTTTGTTCTGTTAATATGCCAGTTGAGCCCTGAATCTCAGCAGAGTTGCAGCCAACACCTACTCTCCAGTTCATTGGACTTGCCCAGGACAACTAACAAAATGATGATGGTGGACAACCCCCATCCCTACAAACAGTTCAACTTCAAGCAAAACAGTTCCTTTCATCTGCCACATAAGATCTAAGCCCCCTCTCAATCTGAAGCAGTGCAGACAGCACCATCCCAAAATCCTCAAGGTTGAGGAATGAACAAACATAAGGAGGGAATGCAACCATGCACATAGTAAACTTATTAATAGTGTAGTCATGGAAGAACATGTAACATTGCTAAAAAAGATAGTGGTTACCAGAGATTCAGGGGGGAAGGGGAGGGAATAAATAGGTGGAACATAGGGCATTTTTAGGACATTGGAATTAAGTGTAAACCACAATGTAAACTATAGACCTTGGTTAGTAGCAATGCTTCAATATTTTTTCATAAATTGTAACAAACATACCACAGAATTGTAAGATGTTATTAATGGGGGAAGATGTGGGAGGGGAAAAGGCAGGATATATGGGAATCCTTTATACTTTTGGTGTGATTTTTCATAATCTAAAACCTCTTTAAAAATAAAGTTTATGTATTTTTTAAAATTGGATGTCCAGACATCAGCAAAAAATTATAAGCCAAACTAAGAAACAAGATGGTATGGCACAGTCAAATGAACAAATTAAAACTTCAGAGGAGACAGAATTTGGAACAAACACTCAAAGAACTTCAAACAAATCTCCTAAATCAATTCAAGTAGATGATGGATAGAAGAAAACTAATGGTGGATATAGTGCTAAAGAATATTAAGAAGGTAATATGTGAGCATAAAGAAGAATTCAAAAGTTTAAAAAGATGCATAACACTGACAGGGTGCCAAGTTCCTGAGCTTGTCTGCCCTGCTTATAATGTCTAGATGTCTCTAGAGGCCTCAGGAGCCCCACTGTTTGAGGCACTGTTTACTGTGGCAGTCAATGAGATCCTGCTGAGACATGCATAAGCATAACCTCTGAAATGACCTGCTGACTCATTTTGAAATCTGCTAGCCATAAAAACTCATTTGTATTTAATATTTCCCCCTTTTGGTCAAGGTCTTTTTCCAGATGCATTGCTAGTTGGTGCTGGCAATAATCCCTCAGTGCCAGGGAGGCTTATCCCTGGGAGTCGTGTCCCATGCCGGGGGGAAGGTAATGCATTTATATGCTGAGTGTGGCTTAGAGAGAGGCCACATTTCAGCAACAAAGAGGTTTTCAGGAGGTAAATTTTAGGTAATATATAATACTAGGCTAAGTTTCAGTTTCACTAGGAAAGGTTCATAAGTACAATCATCATTATAAAAATTATGTGGATAAAAGGCACAAGAATGGAGATTAAAAATACACAAGAGGCATACAACAGTAGTTTTGAACAGGCAGAAGAAAGAATCAGTGAACTAAAAGACAGGACAATCAAAATCACACAGTCAGAGGAACAGATAGAGATAATAACTAAAAAAAGAAAAAGAAAAAAAAATTAAGCAGTATCTCAGGGACTTGAGTGACAGCCTGAAGTATACAAACAGATGCATCATGGGTGTCACAGAAGGAGAAGAGAAGGGGAAAGGAGAAGAAAGAATATTTGAGGAAATAATGGCTGAAAATTCCTTAACTCTTATGAAAGACATAAATTTACATGTCCAAGAAGTACAATGTACTCCAAACAGAATAAACCCCAATATACCTACTCTGAGATACCTACTAATCAGAATGTCAAATGCCAAAGATAAAAAGAGAATTCTGGAAGCAGCAAGAGAAAAGTGATTCATCACATACAAGGGATCCTCAATAAGACTAGGTGCCAATTTCTCATCAGAAACCATGGAGATGAGAAAGCAATGGTATGATATATTTACAGTACTGAAAGAAAAAACTGCCAGCCAAAAATTCTTTATCCAGCAGAACTGTCCTTCAAAAATGAGGGAGAGTTTGAAATATTCACAGATAAACAGAAACTGAGAGGGTTCATCAACAAGAGACGTGCCATAGAAGAATTACTAAAGGGAGTTATTCAGGTTGAAGGCAAAAAGACAAGAAAGAGGGCTTTGGAGTATATGAAGGAGTGAAGATCTTCAATAAAGGTAACTGTTTCCTGGGCTACTTAAAGCATATGCCATGAAATGGGTTGGCTTAAACAATGGGAATTTATTAGCTAGAGTTTAGTTTGAGAAAATATCCAAATCAAGGCACCCTCAAGGCAATGCTTTCTTCCTGAAGACCAGCTACTAGCCACATGGCAAGGCACATGGTGGCATCTGCTGGTCTCTCCCTTCTCTTCTGGGTTTCATTAATTTCAGCTTCTTGCTTTTGTGGCTTTCTCTTTCTCCCTCTTTGTCATCATTCCATTTTTAAAGGACTTCAGTAAGAGGATTAAAACCCTTTCTGAATGTGGTGGTTCATACCTTAACTGAAGTAGCCTCACCAAAAGGTCCTACTTACAATGGATTCATAACCACAGAAATGGATTAACTTCAAGAACATGTTTTTCTGGAGAACATACAGCTCAAAATCACTACAGTAACTAAAAGAGTAAATGCAAAACCCAATAGTATCATATCCTCAGTATGTAGCTCTACTCTTTAACTCCTATAAGAATCATAATTCAATTGAACAGGAAAAAAGTCATATTTTCTGATATTGGGCATGCAAAATATAAAGTGGTAATTTGGGGGGAAATCATATACAGAGAGGAAATGGAGGGATATGGGAGCAGAGAATGTGTATGCTATTGAAGTAAGTTGGTATCTTTTAAAATTAGTAAGTTAAAGGCATAGGTTGTGTAATACAAACCCCAAGGTAACCACAAAGAAAGTATTTTAAAAATATATAGAAACAGAAATGAAGTAAGATACATCACAAAAGAGCAACTTTACAGAAAAGGAGCCTGCAATAAAGGAAAAGAGAGGAAAAACAAAAAACAAAAAAAACTATGACATATAAAAACCAAAGGACAAAATCACTGAAGTACTGCCTTTATAAACTGAATGTAAATGGCTTAAACTCCCCAACCAAAAGACACAGATTGGCAGACTGGATAAAAGAAGCACAATTCAAATATATGTTGTTTACAGGCAACTCACCTTAGACAAAAAGACACAAATGGGTTGAAAGTGAAAGGATGAAAAAAGATAATCCATGCAAATAGTAATCAAAAAAGAGCTGGGATAGCTATACTAATATCAGACAAAATAGACTAACTCAAATGCTGATGTAAGAGACAATGAAGGACACTATATATATTAATAAAAGAGTCAGTCCACCAAGAAGAAATAATTATCATGAATATTTAAGCACCTAACCACAGTGTCACAAAATACATGAGGCTAACACTGGCAACACTGAAAGGAGAAATAGACACCTCTACAATAAAGCAAGCAGAAAGAAATAAGTAACAAAGAATAGAGCAGAAATAAATGAAATAGAGAATAAAAAATATTAGAGTATTAACAAAATCAAACTGTGGTTCTTTGAAAAGATCAATAAAATTAATAAAACTTTAGCTAGACAAAGAAAAATAGAGACGACATAAATAAATATCAGAAGTGAGAAGGGGAACATTACTACTGACTTCATAGAATTAAAAAGGATCATAAGAGAATACTATGAACAACTGTATTTCATCTAGTTTGCCAAAAGATTAGACAACCTAGATGAAATGGACAAAATCCTAGAAACACCCAAATAAGAAAATAAGAAGTAAAACTCACTATTCACTAATGACATGATCCTATATTTAGAAAATCTGGAAAAATCCACAAGAAAACTTCTAGAACTAAAAGACAAGTTCAGTAAAGTGGAAGGAACAAGATTAATATGCAAAAATCAGTAGCATTTCTAAATACTACTAAAGATCAACCTGAGGAGGAAGTCAGGGAAAAAAATCCATTTGCAATAGCAACTAAAAGAATCAAATATTTAGAAATAAAGCTAACCAAAGACATAAACAACCTGTATTCAGAAAACTACAGAACATTGCTAAAAGAAACAGAAGAAGACAAATAAATAGGACATTCTGTGTTCATGGACTGGAAGACTAAATATCATTAAGATGTCAATTCTAACCAAACTGATTTACAGGTTCAACGCAATTTCAATAAAAATCCCAAAAGTCTTTTTTTGCGGAAATGGAAAAGCCAGTTATCAAATTTATTTGGAAGCATAGGGGGCCCTGAGTAACCAAAAATATCTTTTAAAAAAAGAAAGAATTTGGAGGACTTTCACTTCCTGACTGTAAAGCATATTATTTAGCTACAGTGGCTAAAAAAAAAATAGCATGGTACTGACACAAAGACAGACAGATTCACCAATGGAACTGAATCAAGAACTCAGAAATAGACCCTCATATCTACAGTCAAGTGATTTTTGACAAGGCTGTCAAGCCCTCCCAGCTGGGCCAGAACAGTATAGTGAACAAATGGTGCTGGCATCTCATGAGGCTCTCACTGTCTGCAACAGTAGAGGTGCTCCTGGGGGTTCTAGAGATACTGTTGTACTCTAGCTCCAAATTAGCCTACCCAAAGTAACTTAGAGAAGAAAACTTTCTATTGTTCCCTGAGTGTCCTATCTGGGAAGCACATAACCTCCCCTCCCTTGAGAGACCTTGCAAAAACATCTCAACCTTGCAGCTGTGTCCCAAGTTATCAGAACCTTGAAGTTGTGCAGACACTAGCTAACCGCC
>JAQZBX010110814.1:0-10340 GCA_029593785.1 Cabassous unicinctus
TATCCATCATAGATCTTTGCTGCATTTCAGTTAATGTTCCCAAAATGATTATGAATTCTCTGACAGGAAGTAAAATTGATTTCTCTTCCAGCATGTGCTGCTCAGATTTTCCTTTTTATTTTCCTTATATCCACAGAGTTGGCCTTCCTTGTGGTGATGTCCTATGATCACTATATTGCCATTTGCCACCATCTTCACTATGGACTCACCATCATCCCACATCTGTGCACACAGGCAATTGACAGGTCATGGGGAAGTGGGTTGGTGTATTCTACTATCCACACAGTAACCATGTTCAGACTTCCCTTCACGGAGTCCAATGTGATCCATGAATAATTCTGTGATATACCACAGATTTTAAGGATCTCATCTTCAGATGTTTGGTTTTCTTAGTCTGTCATCCTATTTATAAGTGCTGGCATGCATTTAATATGCTGTGGCTTTTTGTTTGTATCATACATTAATATGTTTTCAATGATGTGTAGCATGCAGTCTGTGGAAGCCCATAACAAAGCCCCATCCACTTGTACCCCACAATAGGCAATTCTCCTTTTATTTGATATTTCTGGATTGATTGCTGTCTTAGTCCCATTGCATATAAAGCATCTCTTAAAAATCTTCTCATAGCCATATTCTACACAATGGTGCCTCCATATATAAGCCCCCTCATCTATAGTCTTAGGAACAAAGAGATTAACAATGCTCTAGGCAGAATGTTCAACAAATATTTTGAGTTCGCAAGGAGGGATATTCTTAATTAAATAAACATAAAAGCAAAATTTGAAAGAGAAGTGAATTTTTAAAAGTTAAAAAAATTGAAGAATGTTCAATATATGACTGACATATGTTTTTAAATTGGAAGAAATTGTCACTGTATATACAGGACCCTAGATAATATAGGGATAAAAGGCAAAATGTAAAAAAAAATTTTTTTTAATATTTTTCATTTTTTAATATCCCAGTCTTTAATTCTTTTTATTTTTTTTAAATTTTTATGTATTTTATTTCTTAGATTTATACCTACCAATATTAATAATTTTCATTTTCTTATTAATTGTGCTTGGATATTTTATTGATTTCATTTTGGAAGAAGCTTTGGATCACAGAAGGGCTACAACTGTGGAGGATCATTCATGTGTGGTGTCAGCAATGAGAGCTACATGGGAGGAAGTTCACCTGAGCTTACATATAAGGTATGTAAATATGTTCAACTATTCATGGGCCATTGTCACAGTGGGAGGAGACTCACACAATAGGCAAGAGAATATTGAACTCCCATCCTGTGGAGCACTGCCACATTCTCTAATGGAGCAGCAACAGACCCCCAAATGCAGGGACAATGACTGTTGAAGGAAGATGATCCATTGATGGGACTTTGATATTGATGACTATGCTTATGAGGTCTTGAAATTGAAACTTAGCCTATTGTTGTGTGGTGCCTAAGTGTTGCCTCCTAAGAGCCTCCTTGCTGCTCAAATGTGTCCTCTCTCTAAGCCAAACTCAGCATATAAATGTATTATCTTCCACCCACTATGGGACTGACTCCTGGGGATAAGCCTTCCTGGCACTGAGGGATTACTATGAAGCACCAACTAGCATTGCAACAGGAAGAAGACCTCAAATGAAAGGGAGAAAAGGTAAAGACAAATGAGTTTATATGGCTGAGAGTCTTCAAAGTGAGTCAAGAGATAAGCCCAGAAGTAATGCTTATATGCACCTCAACAGGATCTCATAGATTGCCAAAGTGGGTACTATCCCAAAAGTGGGGCTCCTGAGGGCTATGGAGACATCAAGGTCCTATGGTCAGGGCAGATAGGTCTACTGATTGATGCTTCCCAGTGGGCCCTACTTTGGAGTTTCTGCTCCTGAGAGTGACAGAGTTGGACTCAGTTATGACTTCCTTAATCATGACTCATCTGTCCCTTCTATTTAAACCTATATTTGTTGCTGGTGTTTGTAGGTGTATGACCAAGAGACTGTAATCTTTGGGCTGTCCATGTGCAGCTGGGCCCAGACCCTCAGTGGAGTTGCAACATCTACTCTCCATTTCATTGGACTCACCCAGGACAAATAACAAGGAGTTGAAAATTGACAACCACCATACCAAGGAAACAAGACAGCCTACAACTGCAAGCAAGAGAGTCTTACCCATATGCTGTATGAGATCAAAGTACTCTCACAATTAGAGGTGGAGTGAAGATCGTTATCCCAGAATCCTCAGGATTGGGAAATAAACCATCGACTAGAGTGGACTTACTGGTATTCTACTATAGACATATTGTGATTCTATCAATGGAAGAAATGACGACATTAATGTGGAGTAAGTGGCCATTGGCAACTGGGCACAGGGAGAGGGAAAAAACATTGTAATATGGGGGCTTTTCTGGAACTTGGGAGTCATCTTGAATGACATTGCAATGACAGATATAGGCCATTTCATATTGTCCCATAACATGCAGAACTGTGTGGAGAGAGGGTAGAATACAATGTGAACTATGGTGCATGCTTAGTGGTTATGCCCCAGGATGTGTTTATCAATTGCAATGAATATGCCACACTAATGAAGGGCATTGTTTATGTGGGAGGATGTGGGAGGTGTGGGGAGTGAGGCATATGGGAATCCCTATATTTTTTGTGCAACATATATGTAATCTAAGTATCTTTTAGAAAATATGAAATTATAAAAAAATGAAAGTATGAGACACCACTGAAAGAAAATTGAATCTATTCCTGTAAATATCTAGTGCTTTGTTGTTGTGTACTTTGGTTTTGTTTACGTATGTGATAGTGAACTATATATCTCTTTATTGTAGTTTCCCATAAACAATATCATAATTATATAAGTTATGTTTACTTGAAAATACTTTCCATACTGTCAAAATATTTTGGGAAATATTTGACATGATTTTAAATGTAAGGTAATGTATGGCATTGTAAAGAGAAGACCACACTTTTTATATCATTACCATAACTGGGCCTACAGAATTTAGATAAATAAAGGTACTGAATTCTGCCATCCTAGAAGATAAAATTGATTATTTTTTGGATAGGGATGCCTACTGTTTAAATTGCTCCCCTTGAACTCAATAACAGAGTTGTGTCTGGGATAATTAATAAAGTGATTATAACTGAGCTAAAACTGGAATTGAGGAAATAAAGATATAGCCTAAAGCATGTTCTAATGTTGGCACCCTAGAAGCATTTCTCTCATGGAAAAGGCATAGTCAAATTCCTGTCCTTTAATACAGAATGTAGTTTAGTAGCTATTGTTCTCTCCCATAGCTCTGGATAAAATGATGAATGTCATGCCTGATTCATTCAACCCTTCTTCATGTTGTAAAACAAGGAATCTGTAGTTAAAAAATTTCTTACACATAATTATAAATTTTACAAAATGAAGTGAGTCATGGCAATAACTGGGATTAGATTTTGCCTGCAGAACACCAGATATTTATTACACTATGTGATGCATTCTCCCACAGATAAAATAAAATCTTTATAGTCTGAATATGGAAAGTGTTTCATTTCTCTAAATGTTAAGGGCTGAACCTAAATTCTGGTGGCAAAATAGTATATTAGTCTTTAGATAGCTCATGAATGATTTCTTTGAAGAACTTTAAAACAGCTTAACTAGAAAATGCTCAATATTAAACAAGTTATGTTCATTTAAAAATTCAACAGCTACAATGAAAAAATCAACCTCACTTTCTATTACTATAAGCAGAAGAAAGCAATTAATGAAGATCACAATACTTTTGTCATCAAATAAAACTTGCACATATTCCTCCAAAACTTGAAATATATGCTAATTAGTTCAATATTTCAACAATTTAGAAATCCTTCACATCTGTTTTAAAATATATTTGTTTCTACACGTCTCAACTACATGGTTGTTTCTGGGGTAAAAATAAGAAGGACCAAATTTGTACTCAACTAACATTACAAAGGGTAGAAGTTACATAAAGTTTTCCATATTTGAATGTGTTTATAATTACATAAAATATAAATGTTTTTATGCATGATTAGAATTTATGGCCAAATTATCTTCTCCAGATATTTAAATATTGAGATCCATTGAATTATAATTATTTGGATCCTGATAAATTTCTAAAACTATTCTGATTTTACATCTTTTATTTTCTTGATATTATATAATTATGGCTTTTATGGATTTCTGAACTTCTACACTGAAAATTCTAAGTGAGTGTTATTAATAAATGTTCACAGAATATGGTTCACCATATCAGTCATGACGCTTCTTTTCCTTTCCTGAAAATTTTTTCATTATACTTATGGTTGTTAAATTTGTAATCACCAATTTAATTATTATATCAGGATCACGATGATCATTTATTTCTTCCTTAATTTCATCATATCTGTTTTTAAATCACATATTATAAGAAAATTTCTTCAAGATCTATTCAAACATGTCAGATGATTTTAAATGCTTGATTATATATATATATATATTCAATTACTAAAATTCTCTTTAGTATGCAAATTATTTTTCGCATAGCATAATACAGACATGAAATCATCACTTAACTGTTTGCGTATGTGAACAGGAAAGTCTAAAATATCCAACAGTCCCTTTAATTATTTCAGTATATTTGACATCTTTTAAAAATGTTTGTTTATGCTCTTTCTCATTCAAAAGCCTTATTTCTGCCAAGGATTTGTAGTATTGAGATGTCTTTCCACAATTAGGATTGATATCATTGTTATGTGATAATGATCTCTGCACTTTGGAGGTAATTGCCTGGTGAGTTCTGTTTAATGATATGTAGGAGTGGGACAGGATGAGATTTGGTGGTTTCTTCTATGTCATGTTTCAGGTCACTTTTTTTCAGGCCTTTGTTCACAAATGCTACCCAAAGTTTCCTTTCATCATTTTTTCAGTTTATATTTCAATATAGAGGACTCCTTATATAGTTTTAAGCCTGAACTTATCTGCCTGCTAAGTGTTTCAATTATTAGCAGAGTGAGACTAAGGGAATTGACTCTTCTGCAAGCAAAATCTCAATGTACGATGACTCCATATTTCTGATTTTTAGGATAACCAACAGCCTCTATCACTTATTCTGCTTCCATATATACAGTTTGATATTGTTTGTGAATTCCAAAAATAAATATTTGATTATGTTTGTAAACTGGTCTGTTCCTTTGGGCATATTAGATTATATAAGATACAGAAATTTCACTTTTACTTGATTTAATAATGATTAAGGCTTTTATTGGTCCATGTCAGAAGGATGTTGAGTCCCTGTCCCCTTGGTGGACAGGGACTCACAGAGAAACAGCACCACAGAGAAAGGAGGTGAGAGTTTTAATGCTGGAGCCTTGGGAAGTATATACACAGAGAAGCACATATGTAAAGAAAGAAGGAAGGCTCCATTAGACACAGGCTCCAGGGAGAGAGATGAGTCTTTTGCCTGAGAGTTTACAGCTGGCCTCGAGGAGAGAGAAGAGCAGCTGAGCCCTGAAGGAAATGAGCCCTAGGAGAGAGAAGAGACTTATCCCAGCCTACAGTTGATATTGGAAGAAGCTGGGACCATGGAGACTTAAGAGGAAGAGGAAAGCTGGATCCTTGATTATGTTGGCAGCCATCTTTCTCCAACACATTGCAGAAGACTATGATGAGGGAAGCAACATGCTTTATGGCCTGGTAATAATAAGTTTCTATCCCACATAAATACACTTTACAAAACCCAGTAGGTTTCTGGTATTTTGCATCAGCATCTCTTTGGCTGACTGGTATGGAATTTGTTATCAGGGAGTGTGGTCATACTTTTGCAATTACCAAAATGCTGGAATGGTTTTATAAATGGGTGAGGGGTATTTTTTGAAGGAATTATGAGATGCTTGATGAAAAAAGCCTTAATTGATTTGAAGAGACTAGTGATAGGAATATGACTGCTAAAGAGGCTTTTTATGATGGCTTAGAAGTAAATGAAACTATTGTTGGAAACTGGAGGAAGTGCAGTCCAAGGTTTAAAGTTGCAGAGAACTTAGAAAGAATGATTCCTGATATTATATGGAAGGCAAAATTTGAAAATGGTGAGCCTGGGCATTTTGCTGAAGAACTTTCTGAATACTGCTTGGTTTCTCCTTGGAGCTTATAGAAAAGTGATAGGGGAGAGAGATAAGCTAAGAACTAAACTGTTGGGTGGAAAGAAAACATAAACTGCTTCTGGAACTTCTAAGACTCTGGAAATCAAGCTCCCAGATGATAGTGCCTCATTTGAGGACTTACCTAAACTTGGGACTTGTAAATAAGGATTGAAGATGCAGTTACCTAGGAAAGACTTGTGGAAAGTCCTACTGTCTGATGGCTTGGACCTCTGCTTCTTGCATGCTAAACCAACAAGATTTTTGAGAGTGTTGTATTAACAAAACCACTGTCAGCTTGGACTAAGAGGGACATGGAAAGGAGAGATTGAATGAGAAACATCTTTAAGAGGAAAACCATGGAAGGTGAGATCTGGAATTAAGACATTGCCTTAGGCCAAATGAAGAACATCACCCATATGTACAGAGAGGGAGAGTTTTCCCTGGCAGTTGAAGAGGGTGGATGTTTCCACTCAATGTTTGAAGAGAGGTTTGCCACCCCAGAGTGTGGAGAGAGTGGACACTTTCCCCAAAGATTAGGGAGGTTAAATTCACCACTCATAGGTCTGAGAAGGTTGGATCTGTCCCCCATGCATTAGGGAGGGCCAGGCCCCAAATGTCTTGCTCTGAGAGGGTTGGGCCAGTATGCCAATGTTTAGGGAGGTTGTTCTTTTCATTTTACTGTACTAGGGTGTCAATACTCTAACCCGAAGATTAGGTAAAATGTGACAACCACCCCAGTGCTCCTGGAGGTTGAGTTCTGGAGCTTGGTTGACATCCAGATGCTTGATGAGGGTGGAACAAAGAAAATAACCATTGGGCAAGCCTGTGGAAAGGTTGAGTCCTTGTGAGGCTCCAGGGGGGAGAAATCATCTTCTTAAGAATGAGTTTCAGACATTGAAATTGAATGGGGAAAAAAATAAATAAATAAAAAAGAAATTGAATGGGATATGCCCTGCAGGTATTCTGAACTATGGAAAACCCATGACTCATGTTTCCCTCCCAATTTCTCCTTCTGGTAATGCAAATATTTATCCTTTGTCTGTCCATTTGTGTATTGGAAGCAGATAAATGATTTTGAAAGTTCCAGAGGTCATCAGACTTTGCTCCAAGAAAAACTGTATACTCATAAACTGATTGTGATATGATTTTGTACTTAGTATTACTACTGAAATAAGGTTTTTTGAATATTGTAATATCTTTTTGGAATTCAGAGGGTGGAATGTGGTGTTATATTATTGATGAATTCCAAAAGGAAATATTGATTATGTATGTAAACTGGTCTGTTCCTCTGAGCATATTAGATTTTATTGGATTCAGAGGTTTCACTTTTACTTGAGTAAATAATGATAATGGCTTTGAATGGACCATGTCTGTAGGCATTGGAGTCCCTGCCTCATTGGTGAGCAGGAATGCACAGAGAAACAGCACCACAGAGGAAGGATGTAGAGCCCCAGGAAATAAATATACAGAGAAGCAGATACATGAGAAAAGAGAGAAGGCTCCATTAGACACAGGCCCTGGGAAGAGAAAGGAGCCATTTGCCTGACAGTTTATAGCTGGCTTTGTGCAGAGAGCAGAGCAACTGAGCCCAAAGAGAAATGAGCTCCAGAGATGAGACTTATTCAAACTTAAAGCTGATATTGAGAGAATCTGAGACCATAAAGCCTTAAGAGGAAGAGGAAGCCTGGACCCTTGATGATGTCAGCAGCCATCTTGCTCCAACATGTGGCTGCAGACTTTGGTGAGGGAAGTAACTTATGTTATATGACCTGGTAACTGTAAGCTACTACCTCAAATACATACCCTTTACAAAACCTAACAGATTTCTGGTATTTTGTTTCAGCACCCTTTTGACTGACTAATACATATACAATCACCCAAGGCTTCTTCTTCCATTTATTAGACACCAATTTTCATCTGCTGTCTTCCAAAATTTATAAATATTAATCCAGGAAAACTTCCCATGTCTTCACATCTGATGTTTACAACTTTTGTATTTCTTTAATAGTATTTTCATTGTGCCTTAATTGCTATAAGAGATAAATGCATTTACTTTAGACTAAGTGTACATTGAAGATTTTTAGAAGAGCTGTGTAATAAAGATGATTGGATTACATCAAAAATTTTAAAAATATTTTGAAATCTTTAATAGATAGATAGATGAAGCATGGTTGGATTACAGTCATTTGATACTTAGAGAAACTCAGGTCCTCCTGCTGCGACCTCTAGAGCATTTGTCTTTACTTTACAATTCTCCCCTATATTACCATATTACAGTCATGGTTTCAGATTTAGTGCATCTCTGTACTCCAAGTTAGGAATATCCCCTCTCATCTTCCTAGAAATTAGAAAATTTACATTTTTAATTTGTCAGAGCAAGAAGTACAAAATCTTATAAATTAGTGGTTTAGTAAAACCCAGTTCACAAGTTTTTCTCTAGTCCTATAGTCATTTGTCACACAGTTGGGTGCTAAGTCTTCACTAAGACAAAGAGCTCACCAGGAGTTGCTGCTCAATTAATAAGCATTTAAGAAGGTATGGACCATCTTCCTGAAGCATAAGACAATGCACATTTTTTCTACTATAGGGGAGAAAATAGAACTATAATGCTTGGAAATGAGAATAGAGGGAGTGACCCAATTTTTAAAGGATTAACTGCAACATTTAGCAGTAACAATATTTCCCTTTGCTCTTATGTTACCACCTTTGTGGCTTTAAATTCTGCATGAAACCTTGACTGATAGTCTCAGTGTCCAACAATAACAGTAATTAGCATGGGCCCATTTTTGTTGACCATACAAATCATTAAATTTAATATAGCATACTTGAGGTAATTTGTTTTATTCTTTTTAATTTTTTTTTTATTTTTAAAGAAGCTTTATATTACATAACTGTTATATAAAAGATATAGGGATTCCCATATGCCACCCCTCCCCTTCCCACACTTTCCACATTAACAATATTTTTCATTAGCATGGTACATTTGTCACAATTGATAAAAACAGAGTGAAGTATTGCTATCATTATAGACTTATTTTTCTAGCAATAGAAGTTTTGTCATTGCTATAAAGGCAGTGGCCATGAGAGGTTCTGAGGGGAGGAAGAGGTAAGAATAGGTGTAACCTGGGGCATTTATGGGACACTGAAATTTTCCTCCATCATATTGCAATGATTGATATAGGCCATTACACATTTTTTCATAACATATAAAATTGTGTGGGGCAGAGTATAAACTATAATGTATTATTCTTAATATATTAAAGCTCTTCCCTATAAAAAGAAAGTGCTCCAGTATCCCTTTGTCAGAAAGCTTGACCATAAAGTAAACTTATATCACATAAAGATAAAGGAAATGAAGAGTGAGGCTTTAGGAGCTGGGTTATGCATTGTCATGACCTATTTTCTCTTTGACACTTGGATAGAGCCTTCTCTATCAGCTTGGGTTCCAGAGCTGAAACAGTAACCAACACAAAAATGTATTAATATATACATAACATGACTGAGAACTAAAGCTGCACTGAGAATTGAGGATTCAATAAAGTATAACATAAAATAAGCTGATTGATTGAATACCACAATCTTTTCTAAGCAAGTTGTATCCATTAAAACCCACATCAGCAATATCTGTAACTTCTTTTTGCCCAGATTCTGTATCAATATTCTATGTTGTTAGATATTTAAATTTTTCAAGTGTGCTAAATTATAGAAACACAAAATATATGCGCAAACACACATACCTGATTGTGATTTTAACCATTAATGAACTTTATTGCTAACCTAGAATTCCTCTTCCATGAACTTATGAGGCATATTGTTTCATTCATCAGTTATATAAAATTTTGTGGTCTTCTATATGCTTTGAAGAAGTGATATATTCAACTCTAAGATAATCAAATATTTTACATTGTGGTTTCTGTTTACTTTATGTATAAGAAATCCTTTTCTATGCTGATCTTCTGAAGAAAATATCCTGTTGATATTTAAAATAATTAAAATGTGATTTTCATATTTTGTCTTTTATTTGAACTCATTTTTAAATGGTGAGAGATAGAAGTGAAATTTTATTTTATGCTATCTGTTTATTCAACTCTCTAAGATCCGTTTACTGAATAGTACATATGTGTCATATTAAGTATTCTTATATGAGGTTGCCTCTGTCTGTGCCCTTTATATTGTTGCCATAGTCTATCTCCTATCTTTTTTTTTATTTCTGCATCCACATGACTTAA
>JAQZBX010110815.1:0-10339 GCA_029593785.1 Cabassous unicinctus
AGGTGAACCTCCTTTGAATCTCAGAAGGTACCCCAACTTAACAGGGAGATGGGAGAGGTTTTTCCTCAGGCAGGCTGATATGCCCAGCCTCCTGGGTAAAGGGAGGAATTAGATTAGAGAGAAGGCAGGGACAGACTGGCACCTAATCAGCAGGACTCTGGCAAACTTCAAGGAATCTAACTTTCCCAAGGGAAGGGGGGCAGATAAGCTTCTGAAAGGCTTAGTAATCTAAGGAGACAGTTTCACTCACTGGAAGAGTTCCTGTCTTGCAGGTACAATGTCCCTGGTTCAATATCCGGCTTTTCTTAGAGAAGTAGTCCACCAGGTTATCAGGTATCCAGCTGAAATTTTATGACAGGGAACATATAGACAATCTTTTTGTATTAGCTTTTCTTAAATCTCAATTTTTTTAAAGGTTCCTTTTTAAAATTTTTTCCTTATTTTACTCACTAAAACCCAGTTCAAAACCTGCAGATGGCAGGCTGCAGGGTGATTGATTGATGAACCCTGGCAGACTGAGAAACTCCTTAGTGGTCTAAGAGGGAAGGCTGTTTTTCCTTATTTATTTTTGTTTTTTGTTCTTTTTTTTTTCTTTCTCCATTTTTCAAATTAATTGCTGCTGCCTTGTTTCTTGTTTATTGTATTTCCCCTTCTTTTGTTTCCCTGGGTTTTTTCTTTCTTTTACTGATTTTTTCTACCTACACTATTTTTTTCTCCAGGTAGCCTCCCAGCTCTGAGTTTCCAGGGAGGAAAAAAGTACCTAGAGTCTACTATTGAGAATGGGTCTTCGGGTGAAAGTCAGGAGGATGCCCCAAATGAGGCTAAGGTCAGATTCCATTTAAAAAAACCTCGATTCTTTCCTAAAATAATGACTGCCATCTGCGGCACTCTGAGCCAAAGCCCATGATGGATGCTGAGGCCACCAGCCTCAGGAGAGTTAACCTCCCTGCAGGACTGACCCTTGGTAATTCCCTGTGCATCACAGTCCAGAGCCAGGTCACTTGGGGTTCTCCTGACATCTCCAACTGCTGGGACCAGGCGTTGGCTTCCCAGTGGGTTATCAACTCACCTGGTGATGGAATTCAGCACAGCTGCTTCAGATAAACCAGGCTGCATACAGTCTGGGGGCCATAAAGACTCTTCAAACCCAGCCCACCTGGTGACCCTGCTTGGGTGAGGACTGGGAAGTGTGCTTGTTTCTTCTGTGTCCATCCTGATGTGATGGCTCTATGGGCACAGAGTCTCAGGTCCATCTAATGTGGTTCCAGGATTTCAAAGAGCCCTTCAGTGTGTTAATCACTTTTTAAAGGCTATGTCGTTAGTGTTGATCACTGATTTTTCTCTTGGTGTTGTTAAAGAGAACATTTTAGAAAAATAGTGTACCTAAAATTAAACCAGACTAATTGAAACTAAAGGTAAAATATGTCATTGAAAAATTAGCCGATAAAATCCTAATTATTTGGAAGATTGTTAGTCATTATTCTTTAGCATTTCTGAGTATTGGGGGGGGGGTGAGTTTTAATTATTTTCAATGTTAATAGAAAAATATTTCAGGGAATGGTGAAGAAGGATTTAGGGATTTACTACCCGTTACTTGTGAGCCCATGGATTCTGAAGCAGTTCCAAGACTGGTCAGTGCCAGCTGTTGACAGATGGGGTTCATCATGGTTTGGGGGAAGGTGGTGTGGGAACCAGTTGGGATGGGAGTAGGCATTCCAAGGTACATCTGATTCTCACTCTTTCCAGAATTCTGGGTGATTTCCCAGAATCGAATCCAGGAATGTCAAGTTCAGCTCTGCTTTCCTAACAGGTAGGTTTTGCTCACCTGTCTGTCCACACCTGCCATGACCTGAAGCCACTCAACCCCCAAAAGTAGTAATTTTGGGCTTCTCTTCTTGGCCAGGTTCATGTGCCTTAGTTGTGATATCTGGGGTGGTGCAGAGGTTCTGCCTTGGACACTGTGGGAAGAGCCATTTCTCATCTCCCCTGATCTCTGCTCCTTGACTCAATAAGTGAGTCTAATAAACTACACTTATCAAAGTGTCACAGCAGCTGCTGACAAACCAATATCCATTCCAGGGTCAGCCCTGGCCTCCATGGACAACAGAGCATAGAGCATGGAGACTTTTTGCATCTACAAGCATGTGGTGTTTATGGACCATCCACTCCTGCACTCACTGGCCTTGGAGGCCCAGGTGTCAGGCTTTCTGTCCATCTGACCTGCTCACATACAGCACAGTCCAAGTTGAGGGCTGTGAGTTGGAAATGGCTCAGTCTTGTCTATACACTCATTTGCGACCAGGAAAAGGCTCAGAGAGGCTGTGCTGAGGGATAAGGATGAGAATGTAATATTTAACAACATCTCCGATAATGTTCCAGCTAATGCCACATCACGGTCTGTACTAAAGCAGTCAACAGAGCCTTTTTCAGAAACTGCTTGTCAGGCATCTTTCCAAAGTGCAGATCTCCTTGGTTTTGTCAAAATTTGAATGTTGGAGACATGTGCACACCTGATTTTCAAGCAGGGATAGTTTTCTTTAAGTTGGGTTGCCTCTGAGAGTTTGGGGAAGGCCTGTTCCCTTGCTATCAGGTTACAAAGTAAAAATTAATACAATATGAATCATGAGACATGCATCTTTGCGGTAAGAAACTCTTATAAAAGCACCATTTTATAGACTCAATCACCAAGTGAACACATGATGACATTGCCTGTCATTCATACTGTGTCTCCCTTTAAGCTGAACTGTCAATATTATCTTTTTGGGATAGAAGAAACAGACTCTTCCACTCAGCAATAAATAACTCTGATTATTCTGCAACAATTACATCTTTCTGGTGATTATCTGGAATGATCAACGTACCTGTGGTTGGTTCAGGTCCAACTGGGTCCCCTTGGAAAGACTCCATGGGCCACTGTCTGTCTGCTGTGCACTTGTGCATATTTCTGAAAAACCTGGCTCTGCAGCCTAGCAGGAGGCTGAGGTTTGGGCACAAGCTATTTTTAGTGCTCATTCCTGAATTTTCAATGATTACATTCCTGTATAATTAATGTGATTATTTAAGGCTGAAAAGCATCTTCAATTGTGATCATTTCTGAAGTGCAGGCATAGTATCACCTGGATTGAGGATTGGGAGAATTTCCCCTAAATTCAGGAACAGATAGGAGAGGATACTGAAGATGGACAAAGAACAAATATTAAAGGATCATGTACAGGGGCTGAGGAGTTTTGAAATCTATTCTGAAGACCACCAGGAACCACTATGGTGAGACATGGTGGGAGAGAGTTGCCTCTAACACCCCTGGCTTGGTGGCTGGTACCTCTGCATGGCTCCTTGTGTCTGCCCTGCACAGTTGGGGTGCTTCCTTCCAGGACTGGGCTGTAGGAGTAGCCAGCAACTAGAACTGTAGGAACCCCTTAGCTTTCATCGTGTGATGCCCTTGACACTCATCTTGGCTCTCTGTTAGGGTTCTCACGCTTCTGATCTTGGTTCTGTGACTTTGAGACATGCCTGGCTCTGGTTCCTGAGGGGCCTCTCAGCCTGAGTCCACAGGTTTCATCTGACCTCTGCATGCTGAATGCTACCATCCCCTGGACTCATCTCAGTTCCGCCTAAGCAGACCACCTTCCATGAATCCCAATCCATGGGCTCCATGTTATGGTGGGACATGGGTTCTTGCTGCTCTTTGAGGAGTTAGCTCATGTCTAGGGCATTTGATCATGAGATAGAAGGGATAAAGCAAAGATTCTGTGTGCCAGTCAAAGGGAAGAGGAGGGTACCCTGAGGAGAAGAAAGACAGGCTGGACACTTCCAGGCAAGCAAGACAACATTTTAAGGTCTCACTGAAGACTGTGGACTTCCTCCTCTGAGATGTGGCAGTCATGGCTCACTTGAGCAGGAAAATGACTCAGTGAGGATTGCATGTTGGGAAGATCAACATTGCTGTGTGGAAAGAGGGTATAGGAAAGAAAGTATGTGTCAGAAGGTGGTCATTGAATGATGGGGTTTTGCCTGGAAGGAAGGATAAGATAGGAGAAGGGATAATGGAAGATGACAGAATGAGGGAAATAGGGAAGACAGGACAATGGAAGAATGGATGAGAAGGATGATGGGAAGATGAAATGAGGATGCATAGGAAGATAGAAAACTAGAAGGAATGACAAAGACATTGACAGAGAGATACTTTTTTTGGAAGACATTGTTGGAGGGTGATTGTTCTGTGTAATGTATTTAAATGTGGGGGTAACCAGTCACATGATGGTATCTTAACCTACATGCTTTGTTTACTACTTAAACACTTTTTTGTAGCTCATCTGTAGATCTGACTAGACCGGTCAAGACCCTGGTGACAGAATTTGTCCTGCAGGGATTCTCAGAAACACCGCAGCTCCAGGTTCTTTTCTTCATCCTCTTCTACTTCTACACCATAACCCTCTGTGGCAGCTCCCTTATCATGGCAGCTTCATCCCAGGGCTCCACCTCACTGCCTGTGTGAATTTTCCTGGTCAACTTGAATAAGCTTGATGTTTTCTGTGCATGCACTGTTTTGACCAAGCTACTTGAGATTCTGGTTACAGAGAAGAAAACCATCTCCCATGGGGGCTGCATTACCCAACTGTTCTTCCTAACATGGTCTGTTGCAGCAGAGTTGCCTCTCTTCACTGCCATGACCTATGACCACTACATGGCCATCTGCCATCACCTGCACGATGGCTCCATGATGAGCCCCCAAGTGTGTCAGCTCTTGCAGGAGCTGTGTGGGGCATCAGCATATTTTTTCCTGGATCCAATGCCCTTCTGGTGTTACAACTGAACCTCTTTGGAATTCCCCCATGTTGCTGCATTCCTGCACCTTTACATATTCAAATGATATTGTTAAATTAATGGCTGACATAGTCTATGCTATATTGAATTTCCTACTCACCGTGGTGTCCTACAACTTCAATATCTCCACCATCCTGAAGATTCATATGGCTAAAGGGAAGCAGAGAGCCTTCTCCACCAGTTCCTCCATCTGTTCCTCCCACCTCATTGTTGTCACCGTGTACCACAGTCATCTACACTTACCAGATTCCAGGGTCCAGCTACTCCCCACAGGCGGGCAAGGTCATGGCTGTTCTTTTGTACCATAGTGAGCCCTACCTTGAACCCTCTCATCTACACCCTAAGCAACAAGGATGTCAAGAGAGCTCTCAAGAAAGTCTACATTTTTAGCAGAGAAGCTGTAATAACCCATTTTAAAGATAAGTGATGGCTTGAGAAAGGTTTAAATTCTAAATTATCACAACCCAAAATGTATTCATTTTATAATGGAAAGCAAAAACTCAATCCATTGAAACATAGTTTCTAGACATTCCTGAAATTAGACCAGCACTAATAGAGGACTAGTAAGGGATCTATAAACCTGTTCCACATTTAACAAATGGAGAGTTTAAATACATAGATATTTTTATTAACATTGACAATAAGACATGCACTGTGTAATGATGCAAGGTAAACAGCATAATATGGCTTGTTTAGAATCCAATTTGCAGGGACCATTACCAGACTCAACTGCTGGTAGCAGCCATGAGGCTCACAGGACAATGTCAAGGTCACCTCACACACACATTATGTTATAACCCTTGGACTTAATGCCCCTTACTGTTTGGGAGCTCGTGGAGACATCTGGGTCTTTCTGTAATCATGCAAATGTCAAGTAAGGGCAGGGGCTCAGTAAACACAGTTTGAATTGAACAGAACCACTGAGGAGAGAGAGGTCTGGCTGATCTGGCAGGGGAAGATTTTGGAAAGGGCTGGTGATGTTAATGGAGGTGGCAATCACACATTTAATAGGTGCAGGAGAAAGAGGAAACTAGTATCCCAGAGAGGCTATGGTCATGGTGCTGTTTCTTGCATGATGTGGACTTGGAAGTGTTTGATTGGGGGACATCTCAATTTCTCCTGTGTAGGAGGAGATTAGTGATGACACAAATACCCACTACAGAGTTTAACCTTGGAACATCTTGAAGGCACTATTCTGAGTATCTTCCACCAAAATTTCTTTCTTCCAAAAATGCAACATAGTATTTGGCATCTCTCAAAAGTACACCACAGAACAGATGATGGAGACCAAGCTGTTCAGACAAAGAATACCTCTCTGGATGGGGCACAGAGCAGTGATCCTTATTATGGGGCCAGGGTAATACCTAGATGGGACTAAGAAGAGGAAGCCTTCACTTCCTACATAGCAAGAACCACAGTGAGGAGACTGCGATATGAGGTCATTTAAGATAAGAAGAGTAAACTGGGGCTACATGAGAACAGAGAGATGCCCTTTGGCCAGATAAGATTAAAAGTTTTGTTGGTAGTAGTGTTTTCATCAGTTCCTTAGAGAAAAGGGATTTGAAATTAATGCCATGTCCATTGTAGAAATTGTGTGTGTGTGTGTGTGTGTGTGTGTGTGTAGTGTATATCTGAGCTCATTTTGAATTCAGAAACCTCTGTCAAATTCACATTTCATAGTGTGGTAATCTTCACAGTTGGTCACCCTGTATATTAGTCAGCCAAAAGGGTGCTGATGCAAAATACCAGAAATCTGTTGCTTTTATAAAGTGTATTTATTGCAGGTAAAAGCTTACAGTCAAAAGTCCCTAAAGAGTCCAACTCAAGGTACCATAACAGTTACTTTGTCACCCAGTCTGTTGCCTCATGTTGATGTAAGATGGCAGGTGATGTCTGCAAGGGTTCAGTTTTTCTCCTCCTCTCAAGGCTCGTGGTCCCACCTTCTTCCAATCTCAGCTGCAAACTGGGACAAGTCTTGTCTCTCTCCTGGGGCTAATTTTTCTCCAGTCTCAGTTGCTCTGCTCTCTCCACAAGGCCAGCTGTAAACTCTCAGGTGAAAGGCTCATCTCTCT
Organism: Cabassous unicinctus; assembly: GCA_029593785.1. Lineage (NCBI taxonomy): Eukaryota > Metazoa > Chordata > Mammalia > Cingulata > Chlamyphoridae > Cabassous > Cabassous unicinctus. Next base: position 6,897 of record JAQZBX010110815.1, read on the forward strand.
TCATGGGGCCTCTGCCATATATAATGGAGCCTTCTCTCTTTCCTCATATATCTGCTTCTCTCCATGCTTACTTCCCAGGATCCAGGATCAAACCTCCAACTAAAGCTACTGCCTTGCCATTTTCTCTGTGAGTCCGACCCATCAAGGGGGTGGGGACTCAACATCCTACCGACATGGCCCAATCAAAGACTTAATCATAATTTAATCAAGTAAGAATGAAACCTCTGAATCCAATACAATATAATATGCCCAGAGGAACAGACCAGCTTACAAACATAATTCAATATCTATTTTGGGAATTCATAAATAATACCGAACTGCTACACTCTACCATCTGAATTCCCCCAAAATACATTCAAAAAAACCTTAAATCACTACAATACTAAATACAGAATCATATCACAATCAGTTTCAAGAAGTACAGTTTGTCTTAAATCAAAGTCTTGTCTGGCTATAGCCCTCTGAAACTTACAAAACAATTTGTCTGCTTCCAATGCACAAATGGACAAAGGATAAACATTTGCATTATTATAAATAGAAATTGGGAGAGAAACATGCGTCTTGGGTCCTCTACAGTTCTGAAAATCTTCAGGGCACACGTCACTAGATTTCAAAGTATGAAAGGCATTCTCAAGATGATGGTTTATTCTCTCTGGGGCCTCAAGAGTACCCACACTTTCCACAGGATTACCCAATGGCCATTTTCTTGGTTCCACCCTCATCAGGCACCTGGGTGGTGACCAGGTTCCAGACCTCACCCTCCAAGAGTTTTGGGTTGACTGCCACACTTTACTGAAACTTTTGTTTACAGTCTTAACCTCTCTAGTACAGTGAAGTGAAGACAACATTCTCCCTACCCTTTGGCATACAGGCCCAACCTTCTCAGAGATATGAGTTGGCAACCTGGCCTTTCCTAATCCATGGGGGACAGGCCCAACCCTCTCAGACCAATTGGGTGGCAATCTTAACCTCCCTAATTCCCAGGGAATATACTCCACCCACTCTGTACCCTGTGGCAGCAAAAATCTCCCTGAAAATTGGGTGGGAACATCTACTTTCTTTAACTGCCAGGGCAAACTCACCCTCTCTGTACACATGGGTACGTTTCTTCTCTTGGCCCAAGGAGATGTCTTAATTCCAGAACTCAGCTTACATAGTTTTCCTCTTAAAGTTATTTTCCCTTAAATTTCTTCCTTCCATGTCCCTTTTATTCCAGCCTGACAGTGATTTTGTTTCATACAGCTCTCTCAAAAAGTTTTTTGGTTTAGCATACAGGATGCAGGGGCCCAAGTCATCAGACAGTAACATTTTCCACAAGTCTTTCTTAGATAACTGCATTTTCAATCCTGATTTACAAGTTCCAAGTTTAAGTAAGTCCTCAAATGGGGCACTATCATCTGGGAGCTTGATTTCCAGAGGCTTTGAATTTCTGGAAACAGTTTTTGTTTTCCTTGTGCCGAACAATTCAGTCATCAGCTTCTCTCTCTCATCTATAATTTGCTATAAGCTGTTAGGAGAAGCCAAGCCTCATTCTCCGAGTTTACTTTGGGATGTTCTTCAGCTAAATGCCCAGGTTTGCTATTTTCAAATTCTTCCTTTCGTAAAACATCAGAAGTTAATCTTGCAAAATTGTCTGCGACTTTAAAACACAGATCACCTTTCCTCCAGTTTCCAATAATTTTTTCATCATTTATTTCTAAGGCATCATAAAAAGTCTCTTCAAAGCACTCTGGAACTTTCTATCAAATATCTCACAATTCCTCCAAAAAAGACCCCTTACCCATTTATAAAACTGTTCCAGCATTTTGGTAACTGCAAAAGTACTTCCCCATTCCCTGTTAACAAATTCTGTATTAGTCAGCCTTAGGGTTCCTGATACAAAATATAAGAAATTTGTAGGCTTTTATAAAGGGTATTTATTTGGGGTAAAAGCTTACAGTCACAAGGCCCTACAGAGTCCAACTCAAGGTACCATATGTGGTAATTTCTCACCCAGAGTCTATTGCCACATGTTAATGCAAGATGGCAGGTGATGTCTGCGAGGGTTCAGTTTTCCTTCTCCTCCCAAGATTCTGTCGTCCCAGCTTCTTCCAATCTCAGCTGTGGGCTGAGACAAGTCTTGTCTCTCTCCCAGGGCTCATTCTATCTGGGCTCAGCTGTTCTGCACTCTCTACAAGGCCAGCTGTAAACTGTCAGGCAAATGGCTTTTCTCTCTTTCCAGGGACTCTGCCATGTCTAATGGAGCCTTCTGTCTTTCTTCACATGTCTGCTTCTCTGTGTGCTTACTTCCTGGGCTCCAGGATAAAAACTCCAACTAACTCCTCTGCTTTTTTATTTTCTCTGTGAGACCCCATCCACCAAAGGAGTGGGGACTCAACGTCCTACTAATATTGCCCAATCAAAGCCTTATCATAATTTAATCAAGTAAGATTGAAATTTCTGAATCCAATACAATATAATATGCCCAGAGGAAAAGACCAGTTTAAAACATAATCAGTATTTCTTTTTGGAATTCATTAATAATATCAAACTGCCTCACTCCAACTCTGAATTCCAAAAATACTTTACAATATTCAAAGAAATATTAAATCAGTACAATATTAAATATAGAATCATATCACAATCAATTTAAATACAGTTTGTCCAGAGGAACAGACCAGTTTACAAACATAATCCAATATCTAATTTTGGAATTCATAAATGAAACCAAACTCCTACACGTTGGGACAGGCATCATTCCAAATTAACTAGCCTTTCAGAAACTGAAAACTAGGAACCCCAGCTTTACAGTGTACTCCAGGCTTCTAAGTGTGCTAGGAAAGCCATACCCATTACCAAATGGTGCTCTAATAAGATATGTTCCTTCTAGATGTTGTGTTTTTACAAGTTACTGTGGATTGATTATTTCTGGATGTTTTATATTTAGAAGTTGCTGTGGTTGTGGAAGGCTTTAGTGAAAAAAGCAAAATGGAGTTCTATGTCAGTCACCCACCATAAAGGCAAGAGTGTGTAAAGCTCATGAGATGCGAGGTGAAGAAGGCAACCTTGTTGGGACCATTGAGGATTAACAACCAGTGTGTGAAATGAGAGGTGCAGGATCCACGGAATAGTATGGGAAGGGTCCCCATCTGGCCTCTCCAAAGGCAGTGTTTGTGTGAGAGAGAGCTTAAGTGTGTTAGTGAGTGTGTGGGAGCATGTATTTGTGTGTGAGTGTGTGTTTATACATGTGTGTATTATGTGAAAGTGAATATGTGTCTTTCAAAGCATGTGAGTGATAAGATTATGTGTGAGAAAATTTGTTTATTGTGTGCATAGTGAGTGTGAGTTTTTATATTTGTTCATCTGCACTCATGAATATGTGTATTTTTGCATGGATCTGAGTGTGTAAATATGTGCTTACATGTGTATTTATTTTCATGGTCTACATGTATGTGTGCATTCAC